>VZTM01029744.1:96429-211345 GCA_013400555.1 Jacana jacana | reverse complement strand
AACGATTGAGGGAGTTGGGATTGTTTAGTTTGAGGAAGAGGAGGCTGAGGGGAGACCTCATCATTCTCTACAACTGCTTGAAAGGGCATTGTAGGGAGGTTGGTGCTGGACTCTTCTCACGGGCAATTAGTGATAGAACAAGAGGGAATGGCTGCAAGCTGCAGCAGGGTAGGGTTAGGCTTGACATTAGGTAAAAGGTTTTCACAGAAAGAGTAGTCAGTCAGTGGAATCAGCTGCCCAGGGAGGTGGTGGAGTCACCCTCCCTGACTGTGTTTAAGAGTAGATTAGATGGGGTGTTGAGGGATATGGTGTAGAGGAGAACTGGTAGAGTAGGGCTGATGGTTGGACTTGATGATCCCAAGGGTCTCTTCCAACCTATATGATTCTATGATTCTATGATATTGTCCAAAAACCAGAGCCTTCCTTCTGTTCTTCAGTGATTTTCCCTAGTTCCTGGGACTACTTTAATTAAGTATTCTTTGCTATGGTTTGGTCAAATAGTTTGAAACCTGTGAGATGTCTGATATGAAACTATCCTGCCAAATAGCTGTGCTAGGTAGCATTCACTCCTAACACCAGACTTGATGGAAATAACTTTTTAAAACAACAGACAGATGAATAACAAAGAATTATTTTCAGTAATGAATAGTATGTGTATTTTCTCATATAAAGTGTTTGTAATCAGAGAATCATTCCTGGTGGTTAAACCGGACATTTACACCTGTATGTCTAACTGGCATGACACCCAACTGCTTTCCTATTTCCCCATAGGCTTTCCCCTATAGGTCTCAGCACTGTTTAAGTTCCATTTTGCCTTGTCTTAAAGATGGAAACACAATGTTCAGGCTGCACAAATTAATTGGAGCCTTGGAGCTGTGCCAAAATATAATAGTCCAGAAATTTTTGATTCTTCTAGCCCCTGCAAATCCATTTTGTAATTGAACTGCACTTTTACTGCAAAAGCCCAAGTGCCTGTTCTCCATTACAGCCTTGTTTTCCACCCTCCCATTTTACTTAGTCATCTTTAAATTAATTGAGATGTCATCAATATAAAGCTAATACTCCTTTCATGTTACTTGCCTTCCACTCCTTCCCTCTAGCCACCTTTGTGGTTTCATATTTACATACATTAAAATGCATTTTCTCTCCTTTCTGGCTACCTGAGAGTTGTACAGAATCAGGAAAGCTTTAAATCTCAGAGATTTGAATTTCAATCCTGCTTTCAATTTATGGAGACCAATAAGTAAACACACTGACGGAAAATTCCCAAGCAGTTCTAATAACTATAGTTACAGTGTTGACTAATTTACCAGGCAGCAAATCATAAAGGGAGGGACTGTGCCCTTCTTATTCATCCATTCAAGAACAATAGATTTCAGTGTTACTTAATATAAGGTCCATAAAATAAAAAATACAGGCAACAATGTGAGAATAAATTGCAGCCTTTAAAAAAACCCCAGAACCCTATGAGTCAACAGAAGCAAAGTCCCCAAGTGTTTGGATGCCGGAAAGAGAGGGGGCAAGAGGAATGCTACTGTCACCCATTTGCTCCCTGCATCTCTCTTTAGACCTCTCTAGAAGACATTTTATTCATGCCACCAGCTCCAGGGCACAAGTCATGTCTATCACTGTCAATCATGTGGACTCACGCTGTCTGATGCAAAATAGGGTGATGCATTGACTCTGCAACTGAAATGTGGGAGCAGGTAAAAGAAGACTGAGTCTTACAGTAGCTTTCTGAGAAGCAGAGAGGCAAAGTGCTGAAGCAGAGAGGACTGTGGATGGGGTAAGCCTTTTTGCTTATGCCCAGAGGGATGTGCCACAGACCACAGTTAGCTCAGGCACAGTTATCACCACACATCTGGTACTGCACTTTATTAATCAGATACAATAAATGAGATTTATGATAAATCTCTGATATATGAGAATGGAGTTAAGCCATGGGACAGTTTGGGCCAGGATAGATGTGAATCAGAGGTCCAGCCCAAGTCACTTTTCTCAGGGACAGTGTTATGGGTGTGAACAAACAGATAACAGGAGCCCAGCACCAGCCATGGTGCCTTTTGTTATAGCTTGCAGTCATCTTCACAGCTTCCAGCAAATATGGTACAGAGAAGGACAAATCTTTGTCAGAAAAATTCATCCAGAGCTTTCCTTGGGCTGTCCCTAGGACACTAAGGAGACACTTTCCTCAATACCTTATTCATAGAATCGTTTTTCCAGCTCTCTTGCCCTAAAGCAAGGCAGGTCACTTCTTTCCTCCAGCCAGAGGTCATTGTCTCCTCAACCAGCAGCAGCAGGAGGTCATTGTCTCTTCAAACAACAGCTACCCTTTCCCTCCCATGCACTGTCTGGAGACATCCTGGAGCAGCCACCAGGTTTAAAATCAATACAGCCCCTTAAGTAGCCACTCCATTTTTATAGGTTAGAGAGCCCTTTGGCACCTTGTTTTGAAGCTCAGAAAGAAAACAGATAAAAATCCCCTCTCAAAGATTATTTACTGCACCACAGACAAACAGGCCCCAGTTCTGATTCACTTGCCTTACAGAGTACAAGACCTTTAAGCCTGAATTTGTTCTTGTATGATATTCAAATGCATTGGCTTGCCATTACAAAGGGAATAAGTGCCTTAAGAGAACAAGTCCCAACCAGTGATGGTTTCAAAAAAATGCCATTTTATTTTTCCTCAAGAGTATTTCTTGGAAAATATTTTGCCTGCTTTGCTTCTAAGAAAAGTAATTTGCTCTTGTTTGCTTGATCATAAAATTGATTTGACCTTCTACAAATAATCTGATGTCATGGCATGTTGCTGGCTTTTTGAAGGTTGTTCATACAGCAGGGCTTTCTCCTGTTTATTCTGTGGCCTCTTTGTATAACTGATGGAAATGTTTCCAAAGCTTTCATAAAAATAACTTCAAGCATCAGACCAAAAGATAAAGATTTGAAATTCCAATGGAATATGTAATATGTTTCAGTGGGTGCAGTGAGGAATAACTGGTTTTCGACCGGCTCTACTTCTAATGCTGTAGGTCCTGCAAACTATGGCCTCCCTCCTCCCCAGTGTGGATGGCTGCTACAGAGCTCATTACATTCAGGTTTTAAATTAGAATTAGTGGCAAGAGGCAATATTTTATCTATACCTCTTATGTCTTCAGAGAAACATCATGATGTAATTCAAGAATGAGCTTAGCTCATACCCTGTTAATTTGATAGGCATGTATGGGATGATGAAGAAGCCATCAGTCCTGATATGGGAAGAGGAACCAGACACATGCAGAGAGAAACTTGAGAGAAAAACACTTGAGAGAAAAAACTCATGTAGATGGAAGGTTTTCAAGGCTCCAGGTAAGACCCGCTTACTGCGGTCAAGTTCCATTCAATATATTGTATCTCTCTGACAATGTCTAAATAAGGGGGGGGCGAATGTCTTTAAAATCTTTTAGCCAATAAGATTTTGTTGGGGTTTTTTTTCCTTACCATGGCTTTCAAAACTTCAAAACAAAGTTCTTGTTTGTGACCGCTCCTCACTATGGATGGTTATCAACAGCTTAAAACACATGTTCAAAGAGCCAGTATTCCAGAAAGCTCTTGCTCTCCCAGCCTGGGTTTGTAATTAGGCCGACTTGGGTAGTACAGAACAGCATGGGCAGGAACAGCTCTGCAAAGCCCCCGCTGTCCCAGAACCATGCGAGCTCCCTCATCCTGGCATGGAACAATATAAAACCCCACAGGTCCCAACCACAAAATACAATTCAGTAGCTGACAGCACTGTCCCTTTATCACATGGCAGGACTTCTCCTGCTTAGCTCTTCGCACAAAATATACTGCTGCCTTAGCATTCACTGAATGAAGTTTGTTGTCAGGGCTCGCTGTTTATAGGAACTAAGATTTTCTGATTAGAAATAACCTGCTAATTAAAGTGCAACTTTATTTATTTACACATCACATTCATTTATGGTTACTTATTTGCATTAGAAATTTGTTTGTGTTACAAATGATACTATTCAGTTTCAGTTGCATGCTAAATCTCCTCTGCAAGACCTGTCACCATTTGAAGGGGTTCTTTGGGCTTGTAAGAACCTCAACCCTGCAGGTAGATGGTGACCTCAGGACAGTGATGACTCTGGCTGCAGAGTCCTGTGCACTTCCCTGTATTAGTAGTCAGAAGAATGGTGAGGGAAAAACAAAACAAAAAGGCTGTAACAGCTAATCTCTACTTCATGAAATAGCAGAAAAAGTAGGTAGCTTCTTTTCCAGGTGATATGTATTATGTGCAGTATATCACAAAAAGTAGATGGGTAAATAAGAAATCTGCCACCAAACTCCCTCAATCACCAGCTCTACCATTACTCTCCACAAGCCCCTGCTGCAGATCCCTGTCCACTGGGGGGATCTAGCATTCGTGCCCACTGCTGGCTATCATTACTTAGTTGGCATTTGAGGGGTACAACGCCCACCTGCACACTGTGGAGGGAGCTCAGCGTGTGAGCCCCTTCCCCACCCAAGCCCTGTGCAAAGGACACTGGTAGGAGTGGGACAGGAGAGCAGTGCCTCTGGGTTGTTCACTTTGAGAATCCAAACCCCGTAAAGGCTGAAGATGTTGTTTGTTTTGTTGGGTTTTTTTGGACACATTAATATTCCTCTTTTGCTATTGGGTTGGTGGTTAAAACAGCGCCACTTTTCTGTTTGCAGCCCTTTGTGTTGCAGTCCTCTTTTTCCCACTGAACTGTGCCCTGACATTCCTGAAGAAGAGGAGCCTACAGCTTCTCAGACCTCTGCTGAAGTCCAAAAACTGAGAGGTGAGACAACATGCTCAAAGCTTAGTGAAGAGCACCTGACACAGCTAACCAGTATCTCCTGCAATGGCGGCTCTTTGCTGGAAGAAGGGGCAACCCAGCTGGCAGGAAGAGAGATGGAAAAGCCACCCAAAACAGCCTCCTACCCCTTCCAGCACTCCAACACCTGAAGGCTGCTGTCTTTCTGCTCCAACCTAGCCCCAAGGAGTCCAGCCTGGGGCACAGCCACACACAGCCAGCCACCTGAGGGGCAAAACCAAACCAATTTGGCTTGTGTTCCCTTCACTGGTAAATTCTGTCCTATACTTTTCCAGACCAGCTGTTAAACCACAGCTGTCAACACTGCTGCATGTTCACGTATACAGAAATCTCATGTCATATCAAGTGATGTCACCCAAATGTGCATTAAATAACTAACAAATACGGACCTGACAAATACCTTTTGCAGGGTCTGTCAATGGCTTCAGTGGTAAGGTATTTGCCCAGAGCTCAGTTCTACCCTGCAACCACCACCACCAAAATTACTGGGAGAACAAAAGGATGGGCTCTCCCAGCAAGAAGGCACAAGCAGTGCTTTAGAGTCTGGCGTTATACAGGCAAATCTTTCTCTGAACTCTGCACTCAGAGCTGCAGTAGGTTTAGATTGGTAGCAAACACAAAACCAGCCAGCTTGGTCTCCAGCACTGAGGCAGAGCATTAGCTGCTCCTCAGAATCCCGCTGGAATTTAAGAGACATGGTAGTTGCTTTTAAAGAGCAAACCTAAAAATATCCTGTAGCTTGTTCATTCATCTCTCCCCCATTCCTGCATTCTTGCTGCTGCAGGCAATGTTAGCTCTTGAAGTACATTTACTCTAGTGCATGGCTAAGAGAATAACTGAACTGGTGTATTCCCCAACATGCCTGCTCAAGACAAAGCACCCAGAGCCTGCTGTTATTAATTGATCCAGGCTTTAGGATGGAAGGGGAGGGGGGGGGCAGGATCTCTGGTTCTCCATCTAACACTACCTTTAGGGGTCTAGTTCTCAGTAGTGTCTTTGCTTTGACCTTTCTGAATTTTGGATCAGGCCATAAAGCATGCTGTAGGTGCTGTGTTGGACCCAGAGGCAGAAATAGAGTCTGCTCCCCCACTGCAATAGGTTGACCAGCAGCTGCTGTAGCAGTAGGGATAGAGTACAGGCATGATGAGGGAGGGGATGTGGTAAAATGGCAGTAGGGGTGAACTCAGCTGGAATGACTGAACAGCACTGAAGAGCTAAAACTCTCCCAATGTCTTTCAGCCTTTCTTGTGTTTTTTCAGGAGGAAAACCCAGAGAGCACTACATGTTAATACTGTCATGCCACAACAACAACAACAAAATGTTACAGAAAGGAACATAGCTGGGATCAGAAGTGACAAACTTCTGGCAGGGGAGGACTGTGAGTGGTGACTTCAATCGCAAGACAAGAAAAAATAACCTGCAGACGAAGACAGAAAGCACCTCCTGAACCATGAGATGGGTCTCCAACTCTCTTGCAAGTCTCATCTGTAAGGAAGAGATGCTGAAATGTTGGGTTGTACAGCACACTGTACACACTGGGATATGCACAGAGGAAAAAAAAAAAGCCAACCAGCTGAGGCAAAAGGAAATAAAGGAAGAACTCTGCTGGGAAGAAAAATGCTAGGGCTTGATTTTCATTATCTAAAGCCACAACTCAGAACTGTCTGACTGATGATAAGAGATGTGGATCCAGGGAGCTGGATCCAGAGAGGAAAAGGAAAGCTTTCAGAACAGCTTCTGTAAGACATTAAACCAGCTTAATATCAAGCCAGACTGAAAACAAACATTTTAATTCCAGAACATCAAAGCATTGGGAGAGAACATGCTAAAGCAGAAAATTCCTGAATGAAAAGCCTGGGTTTTTACTCTTCACATATTTGGCAAGTAACTAGTTATATGAATAATGCCAAACCTGTATATTCTGCAGAATGTCCTAAGAAAGGTTGCTGTTAGCCAGAACCCCATTTGGAGCCAGCTGTCAATTCCCTCAATGCCTAATCCCATTCTGTGCACATAACCTTGTGCAATCCCAGCTAATAACCCTCACTTTCTCCTCCAAACTATTGTGGGGGACACATATGAGCTGCTACATGGCTATTGCTTTCCCCTCAGAGTGACCTTCACTCAAAGGATAATACCTGTTTGTGTACACAATCGTATTCATGGTCTGAAATTAGAGACATTATTGTAAGGCAAACTCCTGAAGGCTTCAGTGGAAGTTTTGCTTGCCCAAGGACTTGGGGATGGCCTACATTTGTTTATAAAGCTTTCTGGTCCATTGGGATACAGAGAACTACTGTGTACAAGCATAAAATTACGACTGTGAGGCAATACCACCGTGAGATACATTATAATATAGCTGCACTTAAAAGGGTGTTTAACGCAAATTAGCTATATCAAACGAACACGAAAATTATAGACTGCTGAAGCTGACTAAGGTATCTGAATGCCCAGTTGATTTTGAGTAGGACCATGGGATCTGAATTCTTTAAAGTCTTGAATGTTTCATAGCAGAAAAAAAATATGAATTTACTTGCTCCTAAAGCCTACAAACTTCACCAGAAGATTTTACCAACATCTTTTGGGACCCCAACCATACAACCACTGAAGCCGGAGCCCAGCATGCACGTGCTATTCATCTCTACAGTGAACACTGGGAGGTGTTTCAGACAGCCAGAGCCCCTGAAGTGAGAAATTTCCCTATATGTATTTATTGTATTCTAGGAAAAACATTCAGGGGAGAAAGAGGGGGGAGAGGAGAGAAAAGTAATCTAATAATGATTAGTGTAATGGGATTTGCTATTCTTGATAATAGTTTAATCAATATAAACATTTATTGAACCCTCTTCTGTGCTTGCCACAATCAAGTTGCTTTATGTTTAGCTTTACGCTCACAAACCATGGTTAGCATCATAGAATCATAGAATCATAGAATCATTTAGGTTGGAAGAGACCCCTGGGATCATCAAGTCCAACCATCAGCCCTACTCTACAAGTTCTCCCCTACACCAGATCCCTCAACACCACATCCAATCTACTCTTAAACACAGTCAGCTGATTCCACTGACTGACCACTCTCTCCTTGAAAAATTTTTTCCTAATGTCCAGCCTAAATGCCCAGTCATCTGCAACTCCACTACCCATTTCTGCAACAAAATATCCCAGGACTGAGATTTCCCACACCTAAAAACCCAGCCATGCCCAAGTGACCTCCTCATCCACATGCCACGGTGCGTGTCCTGGTTGTGGAAAAATTACCAGACACAGAGATGATGGGTCTCAGGATAGGTGGAACTTGCTCTGTATGAGCAATTTAATTTCAAAGGTGCTGTGCTCCATGGCACCACCACATCAGACTCACAAATGGAGTCTCAAGTGCTTCTCACCTGCACTGGAGACAACCCAACACTTCTAAAGCTTTACAGATCACACACAGTTGAATCCTGCACTTCTCACACAGTCCTTCGTTGAAGGAATGACTTATTAGAGCCTCTGTTTAGTGACTTCATTGATTAGATACTGAAGATACGTAAAAGATATAATAGCATACATATGTGGAGGGATGAAGTACAACTGGTGGCAGAGTGGGACAGCACCAGTCTCACAGAGGTTACTGCAGTGAGGTTGGTGGTGCCGCAGTGGCTTTGCTGCATTTTGCCCTACAGCAGTTGTATTTGCTATTCCATACTGTATGTCATTTATGATATATTATTGGTATCACACCACAGGACACAGCATATGTTCTAAAGAGCCACAGGCCTTTCTCACAATCCTTTTTCTCTTTAGCTTGATTTTAGGCAGAGAATGATTGCCTTAAGTTTTGCTTTCATCTCTCTAAATAGGTATTGCTAAAAGCATGTAAAAACATCCTATTGGTGTTTCAGTATAAAACTATTTTAAAAGGCTTAAAACTGGCTTTGAAATAAGCTGAGAGAATCTCTAAATTGACAGCTGCAAGGAGGTGGGAGGGAAAAAAGATCTGCTAAAGGCAGATTTCCCTGTGGAAGAGCCCTCCCCATTGCAGAGATTGAAGGGGGAAGGGAAGGGGCATGGGACACACTTTCCTCCAACCAAAAGCCTGTCCCCATGACCTCATGGCAGGGGAAGTTTTGCCATTTATAGATGCTACTCCGTGAGCAGACACGCGTCGCTGTAGCAGTGAATGCCACAGGCAGCATCTGTCCAAGGAGCCCACATACCATGCTCCAAAACAAGAACTCCGAAACGCATAGTCGCAAGATTAGTTTGCTTTACTGTGTCTAATTTATTTTGGCATTTCCTAGGGACAGAAAAAGTAGCAGAAAACAATTATGGGCACTGCTGTTATATCATCTCTGAAAAGCATGAAAAAGTACAACTGCACAAAACATGCCTTTTGGGTGGGTTTTTTTTTTGGTTTGTTTGTTTTTAATTTAAGAAGGAACAACCCACAACTTTCCATTGTGCCACTTGGATGCACTTTGCACCACACGGTATCACAGGTCAACCCACACACAGGGCAAAGTCTGAAAGCTCCCACTGGAGCTTTGAAATTGTCACCACACATATTCACACAGACACAAATACCCGTAACTCAGCAATACAGAAAAAAGTTATATGCTTCTAACTAGAATTTAATAAAAGCAATCCTACCCTCCCTAGGGCTGCACTGGAGCAACAAACCTCAAACACTGATCAAAACCTTAAATACCCACCGCTATGGCTGCATCCCTGTATTTGGGGTAGAGGCCTCTGACTCCTTTGGCTCTTTTCCAACTGAAGCAAAAACTTGGCCCCATGTTCAACAGCACAGTTAAACTGCTAGGAGCACTGCAGAGTGTGACACAGGGAAAAGAGAAGCTGGAGGGTCCTAAACCCCATGTTCTGGGAGCCATTTGTGCCAGAGAAGCTTTGGGCAAACTCCACTGATCCATCATCTCACAACAATTTGAATTTGACCATCTCCGTCAAGGCTTACATGCAAATCAGAATCTTTTCAGAGTCTGAACTTAAGAAACTTAGGTGAAGCCTATCAGATATGGGTTGTTCCGCTTATTTGTTAGTTCTAATGAGGAGAATTCAATGGAACTGCTTTCTTGGGAATTTCTTTGTAAAGTGGGTTTGGAAGCTGCACAAAAAGTCAGTTAGCTCAGTTCTTCCATATTTGTAGTAATCCTCTTTTTGAATGCAAAAATGCATTTTCTTAGTCAAGAGACTAACGAGTGCTCCATGATAGATAGATAAATAAAGGAATGACCTAAGAAGTAGCTTACTTAAAATGTCCTGGTAGATTTTAATATTTCTTTTCTTAAGCATAAACAAGTGACTAGATTAAGAGAATTCCCAATTCCTGTGGGTAACAGGAATGGAGCTGTAAACCATCACAGTGATTACAGTATCACATGTGAAGTGAAACATCGCATACTGTCTCCTATTTGCAAGTTTAACGGAGCTGTTATGTGCAGACAGCTGTAAGGAAAAAATTACCTTTGAGTAAAAATAAACAGGGAGCTTGAGGATCGAGAAATCGGTGGCAAGGGGAGAAAAAAGAAAAAAAAAGATGCAAAACAAAACATTAAGCAGACTCTACGAAGAAGTGAAGATGAAAGGAAGGAGAGCTCAAATACTAGCAACACTAGTACCATTCAGTTGACCATTAAATGCTGAAAATATCTGGATAGTTAACTTGCCGGCAGTATATAAGGCTGTCATCTTCTGCTGTTTGGAGAGCTTAAGAAGCTTGCTCTGCATTACTTCCCTCTATCAGCCTCTGAAACCACCACCATCTAGGGGCTGAGGCAAAGTGGGATGAAATCAACAACTTTTAGCTAACACACTAACAAAGTGAACTGAGGTTCAAGTTAGATTTTTACAATTTACTCATTGCTTTGTGCACTCTCCTACTCTGCTCCTCTCTGTGGTTACACATGTAATATTTCTCAGTGCCAAAGTGGAAAACCTCTGGTTATCTACATGCTGTTAGATTAATGTAAATTAATGTGAGCAGAATCAGAGGTCTAGAAGGGATTTCCAGAGGTCATTTAGTCCATCCACGTGCATAAGGAAGACTTGCATAAGTCTTTCCTGTCTGACCAGTCTAGCTTATTTTCAAAGTGTCAGAGACTCACTTCTCCCAGGGAATCTGCTCCAATCCTTTACACACCCTTAGTATTTGATTATTTACTAAAAGTAAAGTGCCCTGATTATGCCTTGAAGTAGTTTAGCCTACAGCTTCTAGTCATAACTGCCACGGTGAGGAAGACCAAGCCATTCCCATTTTCCTTTGCAGCTGCAGGTAGAGACTAAATATGCAGTTTCTCGATGGAAGATACTTAGTTTCCACCTCAGTCTTCCTCTCTTGAGGATGAAAATCCCTCAATCCTTCCTGGCAGATCAAGTCTTCTAGACCTTTGATCAGTCTTACCACTCTCTGTCATACTCAACCATTGTCCAACTCAGCCTTAAAGTACACTGGCCTGGAACAAGCGCTGTACACCTGCTTGCTGGCACGGAGCTGACTGCAAGGATTATGGCACTTGCCATGGTGGCAACTGTCCTGCCCGTACACTTGATCTACCTTTTCTGCACCAGCATGGCATGGCTAGTCATGATCATCTTGTGAGCCATCAAAGTCTTTTATCCTTACTGATAAATCAACTATACATGGAGTTGTTGTTCCCCAACCTGTCATAACTATATAATAACCTATGTTAAGAGTTTATTGCACTACATAAATCTATATTCAGTAGAGGGATGATGCACCCTCCCAGCTGTATGGCAAACTGGTTTGGGTATTTTTTACTGCATCTCTAGGTTTCAAAGACCATACTGAATTCTAATCCTGCCCAGTGTGTTCACAGCCTCTTCCAATCTGCTGTCAGCTGCAAATCTAAACTGCACACTCTCCCTTCTATCAGCCAGATCACCTATGGAAACAAGAGACATGCACAGAAAACTGCCCCCTTAGGACACCCCTCAGAAACATCCTTCTATCAGTTTTCCAAGCAGTTTTGCACCCAACTATTTTCATCCATGCCATCCTTGTAAGAGCACATGTGAAACAGCTCCAAAATTCAAACCAACCTCAGGGTTACCCTATTTTAGTGGGAAATTAGACTGGTTTGAATCTCTTGCATCTCAAAAAAAAATAGCTAAGCTGCCTGTTATTCATCCCTTTGTTTTCTTCAGGGTGCTCACCAATAGTTTGCTTGGTTATTTGTTCCAGTATTTTTCCAAGAACTGAAGTAAACTGACAGGTCTATAATTCTGGACCTGCTTGTTAGCACCACTTTTGTCCTGATGAGTTCAAACCTGTACACAGTACTCCTGGGCTCTGTTCCAACAGACCACTTTAGCACATATTTAATTGCAAGAATGAGAGACATCTGTGGCTGTAGAGGGGATGAGTCACATGGTTAATGTTACGTATGTGCTTGAATGGTTTTCTAGTTCCTGAGAATGGATAAATTAAAAAAAAAATATCAACACAAACCCAACAATATACCAAAATAAAGCAAAACAAAGATGTGTGTTTATACAGTGCTTATGACTTTAAGAATGCAAATACCAATAAATATTAAACAACAATCTCTATGGATGAGTGAAAAGTGGGAACCACTCTGTTACCCTGTGATCATATCCACTATGATGCCTTCTTTTGCTATTATGCTGCTTTATTATCTAGTCTCCCTTACCTGTTACATTTTGCCTACAGCAAATTTTTCAGCCTTATTAGTCCTTTCTTTTTAGACAGATAATTAATTGATTAGATGTCACTTAGTCTGTCACAAACCACTGTTGACACCTCATGTACCAGCTTTTGAGCGTTTCAAGTATATTTTTTATGCTTCTGAAAGACACTGACATGCCTGGAGAGCCAGACTAATCTCACTCCTAGGTCAGCTCTGCCCAGACCAGTTCAAACCAACAAAGCTATTTATTAAACCCCATGCTTCACCTCCCAACTTTAAGATTACCTGTAGCAATATCCCAGGAGGAAATAGCATATTGAAAATAATCAGACACATGATGGGGATCAGAATTCAATACTAAGGCTCAACGAGAACGAGAGTCCTCTGCTGCTCTCCATCCTCCCCTCCAATTCCAGGAAGCTTTTGCTGGTCTCCAAGTCAGGCATTCATCAACTGAACCATTGACAACTGATGAGCTGCCTGTGGGCTTCACCCTCTCCGCACCAGCAGTCACTCAACTCTGCTCCGTGGGACTGCCTATCCAATGGCTAATTGCCATTTGAACAGTTACCTGGATAATCAGGTGCTGAGCCCCAGCACCTAAGTCCCCTCTATTCTTTGCTCTGCTCAGTTTCCCCTGGTTTTGTCACTGCTTGTTGCTTGCTTCTGAGCACAGAAGGGATGTGACCAGCCAGGCTTTCTTCCTCTTATAGCTAATTCCTTCATTCTCTCCACAAAAACCATTTCCCCAGACCAGTGAAGAGACCTCAAAGCACACTGCTTATCCCAGACTAATTTTATCTTATGCATACAGAATTGGGGAGGAATTTCAGCTAACAGAGCTTTCTTGCTAGCTAATTATTCTTCAAAGAAGTTTTAGGCAGTCCCAGGGAGCATCCAGCTATTGATTTTCTACTCTGTATAATTTCCCTGCAAAACGTAACCATTCTCCTCCTGTCTCACACTGTCACTTGTCTCTCAGAACAACCTGGGAACAATAAAAGAACGGAATAGAGGGCACCAATAAGGGCACTGTCAAAAAAAATAATCTCTGTACAAGCAGAGTCTGTAAAAGCAAACCCAAGGTATGTAGACTTTGTTTAATATTCATCAGCCAATGTACTGTATAACTGAAACCCAAACATAACTGCTATGAAAATTCAGGCTACAAGGAAATAAAATGGAGACAGCATTCTAAGAACTTTGGCATTTCAGAGTTTCTCATTTCTGGATTTCTAGCATAAATGTTCCACGGAGGGAAATGTTATTGAATATATTGGTTGCTTACAAATGGCTATATTTGTACATGAATTCACCTCTTACAAAACAAAAAAGAAAAGAAATTGGCAATAGCGGACTCCAAGGAACTGGCCTAGTATAAATCTTGTTGCTAACACATGATTTTATGGAAAAACAAAGCACAATTGGAATTGAGACCATGGAACCTAAAAACCCTGTTGTGCAATATTAAGCCATTTTTTTCTTCCTCAGCTCCCTATGCAACGAAGTGCTTGATGCATGATTAACTTCATAAACGTTAAGAATGCCTTTTGACTTCGCAAAGTTAGCACCTTTACACCTACCTCCATTCTGAATACTGAGTATTCATGCAGATACCAACTTCTACACTGGTGCTTAATTTCTCTGTGTTTGCTATAAAATCCAGCCTACTTAAGGACATTGTCAAACGATTCTTTGATTCTGGCTAGTAAATCTGCCTGGCGAGGGATGGCCAGTCTCCAGAAGGGCCAGAACCACTTCTGGTACAATCACAACACACAGCAAGGAAGAGAAGGGGTTGTTAGGAGAGAACAGGGAGAGCAGGTTGGGCAAGGAGTGGTACCACTTTGGCCACATCTGTGCTGACAAGACTCTGTGAGGTAAGTTAAAGCCGCTCCCTGGGTGTTTTTAATTGGGAGAGGGCTGCACAAGGCCAGTTCAAGAAGCGGTGTTTGGGTCTCTGTTGACTTCTGCCAGGTGTCTGCTTTTCCCTTGTAGTACTGGCATGACAGAGTAAAGAACTTTGATTTCTTCCATGTCTAGGATTAAAAACCTGCAGGACTAGGGACGAACGTTGGTTCTGAGGCTAAACCACACTTGAGCCTGGTTTAATCAGGTTTTGTCAGCCCCTTTCCTTTAGATGTCAAATGACAGTTCAGGAGGAGAAAGGAAATGCTTTGGAAAGTAGAACACACAATTACAGTTCATGGTAAGGTTTTTTTCTAATTTTCTTCAGAAATTTTCAAGTCCTTCCTATCTCCCTTAGGAAAATATATTCCTATCAGAAGCTAATTGATGAAAAATACAAAAAGGCATTACTGACTTAAAGACAAAAAACAACTGAGCAAATACAGGTAAACTATGTCCCACTGCTACTCTCAGGCAGAGAAGTTGGTGCTCAGAAGACAGCTTCTTTTGCATGTCAACACTTAGCTATGCATCCTGGCATTCATTATTTAACAGCCTCCATGTGACATACAGCTTTCAGAAACATGATATCCTTTAGCCTCCCAGGTAAGACCTCAGGTTTGAAACGATCCCACTGCTAACTGAGCAATGGTTTCCACTCTTAGTATCTGAAACACTGAGGACATCTGTGCTCAGTGTGGACATCTGTGTGCCCTGTCAGAGCAATACCGGTGGGTTCTGCTAGAAAGAAGGCTAGTTTCAGAATAGAAACATCTTCACAGAACTGAGCTGCTCTGTGGTACGTTACGTGAATTTGAGTCAAATTCCTGTTCCCTGTTTGTCTGGCACCTTTGGAAATCTGCCAAAAATTTAAAAAACTTCAAATGCCTTTAGAAAGGAATAGCCAAATTCATGTGCAAAGTTTATGGTTTAAACCTTAAATCTGAACTTCCAAATCCAAGTGCTTAAAGTTATGCTCCAAGCACCCTGTGAGCAGTATTAAAAATGACCTGGTATAAAGTGATTCTGAGAAGTGCAGTCCTGTCAGTAGACCTCGAACCTTCACTGTGCTGCTCCAAACCCTCTCCCTGTCAACTGGGGGCCCATTAAAATGTGGACATTTGCACAATGGCAAGAACAAAGTAAAAAGACCTAAGGAAAATCCAGCCCTTTAGGATTTAAAATATTTTCACTTTCCCAGCATTGACAAGAGCACTTTCTTCTACACCTATGGGCATCAACATACCAAGAGATGAGGGCAAGATGCACAGACGCTGCAAGCCAAAGAAGAAGACAAGCTGGGAAGGATCCAAGCTTCACCCAGGAGCAGAATGACATTTCAGTACATTATGCTTGGGAGGGTGCCAGTCCAAATGATCTCCTACGCACTGCCTAGGCTGGAAAAACAACCCCCCATATTTCTGCAATAGTGCAGTTACAATTTCTTAGCAGTGATGTAACCGTTAGAAGAGGCAAAGATCCTGAGTCAGAGAAATTGCTCAGCTGAGGGGAATGGGTAAACGTACAGCCTCTGAAAAATGGATCCTGTATTTTCTCATAAAAGCAGAACTGCATGAGGAGCCAAGGAAAAGGGGTTAGAAACCGCCATGAAGAATAACATTTACATCCTGTTACCTGCAAAGACCTGGTTCTGCCAACCATCTACCCCTCCTTGAGCCCAGAACCTGGCCCTACATGCTGTCTCACTTACTGAAGGGCCAAAACGGTAACCCCGCACAGTTGCTCAGAGATGGCATGCTTGACAGCACTCCTGGCAGCTGGAGATTGAACTGTATCAGAGAAGCCAAGCCTTGTTTTCTGTGGGCTTTTACATTCCAGGAGGAAGCCAGACCTATTGATTAATTCCTTCTGCATAATGCAAGTGAGGTTTGGGACCAGGTGCAGGTGGGTGAGTAGGAACTGCTGTCTCTTGAACCATTCTCTGCAGGTTTCAAATTGGACCAGTGGGTTTAGCAGCAAATTTCAGGATCACTGTTTCTTCTATTAAAAGTCCCTTCACTGCTTATAATATTTCTTCTTCTCTTCATCCCTCCAACTCTACCATGAAATTAACGTTTGACTTCTATTTTAAAAAGTGTAAACCTTCCTGTATTTCCATTCCCTGGGTTTTTCCTTTTCTTTAGCGTGGGGAGGTTTTAAGCTTGTCCTACACATGAGGCAACTCATACTTGTAAGTAAAGAAACCAGGCTCTTCTGCTCACACTCAGTCTCTGCTTTGCTCTGTGTCCTTAGGCCACTTCTCCTTCACTTACCCATCCTTGTGCCCTCACTACCAATTGACACATTGCTAAGGAGAGGCAAATAATACTCAATACGAAATTGCAGAGTAATATCCATAGAGCAACTTCTAGTAGAAATTTGGGCCTACATTCCTCCACTTTGGGCCAAGTGGCAAATTCTGTGCCACATTCTGTGTTGTCCTCGAATGATTGATCATGAGGGAAATGGGCCCTTAAACCCACCAGCCCTCTGATTTATGTCCTTAAATAGTGAGGGATGTCAGTAAATTCCTTGCACCCTCATCTGGACCAGAATTAAATCCTTAGGACACCATTTTGTAGGCTAATGGGCCTGCTGGATGGGTGCTTATGCAGCGGACTGATAGATGTGGCTGATCATCACCCAAAAACACAATCTGCCCTTCTTGTGAATGTTACGTTATCCTAGAAAGATGTAGCCATCTGAGGCTATTCACGTGTTAGCCTCACCTAGGGCTTTGTTGAGTGAACAAACATATGTCATTCTGAAGCCTGTAAGGCGATGACACCAAGAAACAGAGAAGAGAGATACTGTTTTATGCAAAGCCAGAGAAGGAGCAGCACCCTCCTGTGCTCATGTATATTTATTGCACTGCAAACTCAGAGCTCGTTTGCTGCTAATCAGCACACAGTATTTTTTGGCTGTCTGCCTCCTAGGTCTCTTTCATTGCATAGCCCCTCCAGACTCTGTGTTTTCAGGGGTGTCTCTTTCCTGCTATACCTCTAAAGCATCCCAGCTTGTCTGGTGGCTCGGTGGGATTTCCATGCTTGTTGGTGTGTCTCACCTACTTCCCACCCATCCAATCCTGGGGTGCAAGTGAGAGCTGGCAGATCTGCATGGCATCATCCAAACACTTAAACCTTGTGTAGAGGGGCAGCAGAGCAGAAGCCACTTTTTGCCTGTAGAGGGAAGGTGGGACGTGTACAGGGTAATTCTCTTTTTCTGCAGGTATAAACGGGGTCCATTTTTCCACTGCACAGGCTGCCATCTCGTGGGCATCATCTGGCACATGCATCTTCCTGGAAATAAATAACAACTCCCAAGTGCTAATAACATGGTACTGTCAATATTCTGCTCTGCTGATCTAAGAAACTGCACAGCTTCAGGTCTCTGGCTTTGAAAGCTTATAGAGGAGCAGAGATGCTGGAGTTGTTCAGCTGGTAACATGGTTGGTAGGATAGATTTTCCATAAAAATAACAGCTTTAATGCGTAAATCTACAGGTGCCAGTGTGGAATACTAAGGTCAGAAAGAGCAAGCTCAGCATACTTACACAAAAGCCAAAACCCCACTGCCTATGTCACCATATGAGCTCCAGGCTGCTACTGCTCTGTCACTGATACGGTGTGATCAGGAATCCAAAAGTAACAGAAATCTTTGTATTAACTTCAGAAAGTTCTGACTCCAGCTCAGATGCGAGCCCACCAGAGCTAGCTCAAAAATTCCTAAATGGACCCTAGTGCTTTTATGAGCACCCTGTCCTTACACAGTAAAATATGCCCTTGGAAAGGGGGGAAGATCCTGGTATTTTCATACTGATTTGTTAGGATATAGCAACTCGAGTCAGATTTCAAGTTTCTACCTCTTCATTGTGAGAAATTGCAAGGTAAATGGGTCCTCTGCTTTTTCAGGCACTTGCACAATATTAATCAAAATGAATGAAAGTTAATTTGGGTCAGATTTGGAGTCAGATATTTAGGGCTTGGGTAAATTCTTTTAAAATTTGCTAACACACTGGAGTAGTTTATCAGCACTTAACTGATTTCCTATCTACTCTGACACCACTGGAATTTCCCAACAGTCTGACTGTGTAAGGGCTTTTCATCATATGTAGCTGCTTGGGAAGAGCTACTGTGTTCAAACACACGCCCTTTCTCAAATTGAATTAACTTTTAATCAGAGATAAATCCTAATCTCATAACATTATGCCTCTTTTTCAGTAACCCTCAGGTTCAAAACAGTATACCCGATGAACCTAACTATGTCTGCACTGCATGGCTAAGGTAAAAATACATGCTGGAGGAAACCACTTTGATTTCAGCACTTTCTACCTCTGGTCACCAGGAAGAGAAGGAAACTCTCTCTCCCTTCATCCTTATCCTCCTCCTCCACTTGAGCTCTCATTTGCTATGCTGTGGTAATCCTTCCATGCTAGAAATGGGTATTAGTCTGTGTGGAGAAGCAGTCTAAGCATTTTACTCCCTTTGGGGTCATTTTGCAGTAGTGCTTTCAAGTTAGAATCATCCAAAGTTTGTCTTACAAGTTAGAAATGAGACAAAGCAGTGTTTATTTTTTTTGTTTGTTTCTGCAAGGTAATAATTGGAAGTTAAAGGGTGGCTTTTCACTTCCTACACTGTCCTTGTGTGTACAAGGATACACCAGCTGAACCATGATGTATCTGTCCCTGAGCCAGGGGTGTTCCAGTTCAAAGAGGATCAGTCACTTCATGTTAAAGAAGACAGATTTTCCTGCTTCTTAGAGAATTCACCTCCTGTCTCCCTTTCTCTATTTGCTTCTACCCCAGTACTGCCAGAAAGGACTTAATCCTAGAGACTTAATAAAATAACTTCTGACAAATGGAAGACTTCATCTCTAGAATAGACTGGACATCATACCCAGTGACAGGTATTTGAAAATATTTCATGGGTAGAGGTATTCTATTCTGCCTTGCCCTTTAAAAGGAAGACATCTCCCTTTATGACACACTGAGCAATACATGTGGCATCCTAAATCTGTTTTGTCAACTGAGTCCAAGGTTTTTAAAAATATGCAGTAAGATTTTAATACAGCTCATCACATTATACAGAACCAGACATCCTGCTTAGTCTTCAAAGACTTGATATTCCCCATGCACAGCCCACATGCAACCGCTGCGATCTAAGCACATGCAATGACAGCCTTCAACTGGCTCCCTTCCTTTGACACCACAGCAGAGTGTTCACTGGCTCAGTCCTGAACTAGGACACGCAGCTTGCCAGCTCTAAAAACTGCAAGCATTTCTGTTCAGAATGTCTTTGGCTGTCTAACTGCACCAAAAATACACTACTTTAATTTTCTTCCTGGAAAGCCAGTTTTCCTGGTCCTAAAACACTTGCTTGTGGAAGCAGATTCAATTTCAGCTTTTTGGATAGTTGCAACAAGCAGTGTCATTTGTGTGTAAGCATTAGAAGGTAGGAATGTATACTGCTAAGTTTCTATCCAGATGGGCTGGTCAAGATGAGATTCATGTTCCTTTCTGTTAGATAATCCTCATTTTTGTACCAGTATCAAAAAGGTCAGGAGCATGCTATGCCATTCACTGTACGACAGCAAGAGGCAAGCTGAGCGGTCTGGGCTCTGGGCTGACACGACACAATGGATGGCAAAGAGTCCCATTTGTGGTGAAGTGTGTCTAATACATCCAGCTCCTATTAGAAATCCTAATCCTGCACCCTGGTAATCATCAACCTGCCTTCAAAAGCTTATAGGGGTCTGTGTTTCTTATTTCCTAGGTTTGCTTGGTTATTTGGAACTATTAGGAGGCACTCTGTCACATTTTCAGCATTTTTCTGAAGCTCTGACAAAGAGACCTGTTGCACCAGAAGTAACTCCTGTGAAACCAAGGATGGTTGCTTGAAAATGCAACAGTTTCATCTTTTCTTCAGAAAATAAAGATAATAATAACTCCCACGAGGCACTGGAGAGTTAAGGCTGCAAGAAAGACATCAAATATCATTACTCCTCCTACCCACTATAGAGAGCCCGTACCACTGATCATGACAGATGGCAAATTTTGAGACAGCTCCAATTTGTGGTAAGACCATCAGGAGGGACAGAGGTATGAGCGGCTGAGGGAGCAGGAACAAGAGAATGGGTAAAATAAACATAGGTAAGTAGACTTGAGAAGAGGGAAAAAGGTAAGAGGGAGATTAAGGGCAGAAAAAAAGCTACATTGCCTCCTCCTTTCCCTTGTAATTCAATTTCTACCGGAGCTATGCTGGACAAAGACCTGTTGATATTATTTAAATGTCCCGTAGCGAGCTCTGCTGCCTGCAGCCACTGACCCTTTGCTCATGGACTAGGTAAAAAGCAGATCCTTTTCCTCTGGGGTCAACCTGGAAATCCTGGGGCACACTAGAGGAGCACAGCCCCATCCCAGCTCTCCTTTATCATGGTCTATCGTGGTCCTTTACAGCCAGTACCTGAGAACAAACTGACGGTCCTTTAAAAACACACCCTGTTTTGAGGGTAGGGACAATGTGGCAATACTTCCCTGCTCAACAAAAAGGTTACAGCTCCACTTTTTCCATCTGATCTGCTTTGGAGCAATAACTAACAGATTTAGTGAGATCTAAGGAGTACTTTTTTTCTAAGAGGAGCTCAATCTTAAATACCTTAAACCCACAGTTTGGAACTTCTGGAAATGGCCTGATTTTCCAAGGTATGGAAGAACTGCAGCCACTGTGGTCCTCAGGGTTGCAGCACTTTTGAATATCTGCTATCTAATGACCTAAGAAGAGACTGTGATGCCTCTGGAAAGCTGTTCTTCAGTTTTCAACTGTATCAACTTGTTATTTCACACTGTGAAATTTACTGGGTGGGTGACCTAGAGGAAAACTTTAGGCATAAGCTTCACAGGTTTCCATTCCCAGAAAGGCTCTCAGGAAGAGTGGAACATCTCTGGACACGTTCTAAGCGCAGGTTTGTTCAAATTCTCATCAGTACCAGCCTCCTCACCACCTTCCACAAAATCCAGACCTTTGCTTAAACTTGCTACAGGAAAACCACAACTGACTTCAATTACACATACAGTAGAACAGATTAAGATAGAGATAAAAACTTTGAGTTTTTATTTGAAATTAGTTCTAATAGAAAAGGAATTTCAGGAACCAGACAAACCACAGAGTAGTAAATTAAATACGAATATTAACACATATGAATGTGGATGTCTGTGTACAAATAAATGTAGGTATTTGAGTTCAGAACAGAATATTATAAATGGAGAAAAAACCAGCTCCAACAAATAGAGAAATTCTACTGCACGTAGTCTGCACTGTAGAACAAAGTGGCCTCATTTTCTGGACTAGGTACTAATGATTTTTTTTCTAACTGTGAAGGATACAGTTCTAATCCATAACTTTCAGGCTAAATTATTCTGCTGCTCTGACAACACACTGCTCCTGTTCTCAGACACATTTGTGTCACATTTGTGTGCCATATTTCTAATATCTTTTGAAGTTTATTTGGAATAGACAGCAGAAGATTCAGAGGTTAGTTGGGTCACCTTTTATTCTTTGGGAGAATGTTTTTGCCAGTGTCTGTGATTTTTGTGTTATTAACGGGGCACAAAAGCTGAGAGTAGAGTCTGGCAGACGCAGAGGAGGGGTGGAGGCAGACACAGAGGAGGCACAGAAGAGGTGAATCTGGAATCCCTCCCCATCTTTTTATGCCAGAGGGAACCAGACAGGGAAGCTGGCTGGAGGACAGGCTGTTATCAACTCTCATGATTTTGAGGGTTGCATAATATTTTTTAAATGTAAAAACAAAGCTTTTTGAGTCATACTGTTGCAGAAGACTGAGTGATCTTTTGAAAGCTAAAAAAGGGCAGCATCTCCCAGTATAATGGAGCACGATCAAATAAATCCAACTGAGGACAGGTATCTGGATATCTTCTTTTAGGTTTAACCATTCCACTTCCTACTTTGTCTCCCAGCAGCAAAGCATAACCTTCTTTTCCAAGCCACTCGAGGTTTAAAGTCCTATTGTGCAATGCCTACAGGAGGCCTCAGCATTGCAGAAGAGAGATCACTGAACAATTTAAAGCTAAAGTAAATCTAGACAGATGGGCAGCTGACAAAAATAAAGACACAAAAATACTTCAGCACATGGAAAAGAGTTTTTGACAATAATCATTCTGTTTCACCTTAGAATGGCATTCAAAACACTCTATGTCAGTGCAAAGGGATCCCCATGCAAACACGAAACACAGCTGATTGTGGGAACCAGTGCCATTTCTGGAGACTCATGGACAGCATGGCACCACCAGCTCTGAACCCCCTCTGCTACAACTAGTTACAGTGGGTATTTAAGATAAACTGCTAAAAGTGAACAAGTGGACTGTGGAGCTACAGTGATGCAAGTTAGGCAAATATTTAGTACCATCCCAGTGCTTGTTAAGTCCTGCTGCTTTCTCTGCTGCTCTGTGTATGTCAATGAATGACTTTGGCCCCTTTATATTTTTCACAAGCCAACTTTAAATCACAATTAATAAAGGCATCTGGTTCTTTCAACCATTTCATTTTACTCAGAGGAGGCAGATATGACATGCTATCCTTTCCAATCACTGCTTGGAGAGTTTCTCAGATGAAAGAATGGGCAGAGAAAACACTGCTTAATCAAATTTCTCCTGTAATCTTAGCTCTCGGGGATCTTTGTTCAGCAATGTGTAACTGTCATTTTAGCCTATAAGAAACAGACATTTTCCTCCACCGTGGAGTGTCTAGAGGCACCTGTGATACGACATAGCAGAGACAGACCTGAGGCATAAAACCCCACATCGATTTAATACTGTAAAATAACATATAACAACTATAACATAATAATGTAGCTGTATTAGAAACCCTCATCTTACGGATCTACAACACTCATGCTGTTTTCATTTCACACCCTACGGCCAGTCTGCAGCGTGGAAGCCAGCTTGTTAGAGAGGTTGAAGTGCCCGCGGCCACTGCATTTCGGCACAACCCACTTTGGCCGCACAGACCCAGCTGACCACCCACTCTCACACCCCCATACCCGGTGGGGAGAGAGCCCTACCGCCCTCTGCCTTCACCAGAGTGCCGGCCGCCCTCCCCTCCCGCTGGGAGGACCCGGAGATCGGCGGGGTGAGGGCGGTGCCCGCCCAGGGGAGGGGATGGCGGGACGGGCAGGGAGATCTCCGCGGCCTCCCTCGCTCCTACAAGGCGCGGCGGCGGCGGCAGCATGTGTGCCGCGGCCCCTCTCCTCCTCCTTCTCCTCAGCCTCCNTCCTGCAGCTGGATGTCACCCGCGCCCGCGACGTGCTGGCCGCCAAGGAGCTGGTGCTCAGCCACCTGCCCGAGACAGGTGAGGCCACCCTTGGGACCGGCCGGTGGGGGGATAGGGGCGGCGGGGCGAGCCCCGCACTCGGCTACCGGCCGGGAGCGGCCCCCGGCAGCGGAGCCCCCAAACGGGGCTTGGAAGGGGCTGCCGACAAGGGACAGCTGGACCGTCACGACTTGTGACTAGGGAGTGCCGTCAGTGATGATGCTAATTGCAGTTACCGCTATCAGGGGTAACGACAGTGCTTTATGTTAAAAGGCGTACTGGGTTAAGCTGGGGCCTATTCAAAGTTGCCGAAGTGGAAAGTGGGTGCGCTCTTCAGCAGGCCCATGGGTGATTGTCACCTTTCTACCAACAGAAGAAGAAACTCTTCAGTGTGGGGGTCCCCGCATCCCTCCCCAGGTATAAGACAGGAGGAAAGTGTGGGGAAAGTGGAGAAGAACAAGCGTGCATTGGAGGTGCTGGGAAGGTGATGTACTTCTGGGCACGGCTTGTAAAAGTGAGAGTAAATACAGGAAATGCAGAGAGGGCAACTGCTGTGCCACACCGAACCAGCTGCTGCTTGGTACAACTGGAGGTTTGGCAAGCTAGTCTCTGGAAGGGTCACTTAAAAGGGAAACCTGTCAGTTAGACTGGGGGATATCCCTGCTGCAGAGCTTGCTGAGGCTCAGAAGGAAGGTTCCCTCAGAATTACAAACAGATCCTGCTCACACAAGGAACCTAAGTGGAGAATAAAGCAGGCAGAACGATAATGAAATGCAATGCCTCTGCCTGCCTGGTTCATCAGCACCTTAGGAAAGGGGTGAAACAAGAAGTGAAGAAAGAAGCCTAGATGCTGTTCATTAAGTACGTGTATTTATGGTTGATCGTGACCTTATCTCATTAAGAGGTAGAGCCTTCCCCTCTCAGGTTCTTTCCCAAGCTGCATAGACAACACAGATGACTCACAAAAGCCCTTATAGGCTCGGCGGGGACTGGGTCACTTGAAAGTCTGGATTACAGATAATTTATCCTATAATTCTGGCAGTTTAAGCAATGGTTGTGTTCATGCTGTCATGCAGACCTTTTAGTCCACAGTTTGGCACTAACTTGTCAGTCGTCTTTGCTGCTCAGGGGCACGTGGACGTGCCTTCAGATCAAGGCAAATCCCACTAGAGACATCGGGGATGGCTGGAGGGGCCAGGAAGGACACTTAGAGCCCAGCTGATGTTGAACTGCCACTGCCAGTGGGTCTCCTGGGCTGGCAGTCAGGCCCTTAAACCTCTAACACCGGGCTGGGCTCACACAGGCACAGCACACATTTGAGGAAGCCTTCTACTCTGAAGATACTCTACTTATGTAGAGTCTTTAAGAAAAAGACTTCAGTAGGAGTGGTCTTTCTTGGCACCTCTGAAAATAGATGTGCTGTTTTCTTTGGTATTTTAACTTTATAAAAATAGTTTAAAGGTTAGCTTGCATATTAACCACTTTATTTGTTAAAGACAGGAGTCATAATTTTCTTACATTTGGATCAATGACTGGTTTTAATGAAATTCTTTTTCATTAGGAAAGAGAATTCTGAACCATCTGTAGTGGCATTTATGCGCTGAAAGTACCTAGAAAGTTAACAGAGTATGTGACTGCACAGAATATCCTGTGCACCACCACCAAAGGGTGGGCAGCAGAGCCTGGGCCTCAATGTTCCACCAGTTTAGGAACAATCCATAGTGAAACCTTAGAATATTTTCCCTGGTGGATCACAGGCAGCAGCATCCATGGCCTATAGCAGAGGACTAGCCACACTGAAAATCATGTTCGTGTCAGCCATTGGTAATAAGGAGAGCAAAGAGCAGGTGGTGAGTCCAGTAGACTGTTTTAAATAAGCATCAGACAGATAAAAAAAATCTGCTGTTTTTAGCATGAACAATTCAAACTGATGTAGGAATCCAGCGGATTGTGCTGAAAGATATAGTAGACCATAGATTATCTTAAAAGCTGTGAAAACATCCACCTTTAAAACAGTTACTGGCAGTGTGCTGTGTGTCGGTTTTTGCTTATAAGTTCTGCTGGGCAGTTGTGTCTGTCTGTCTCTCCCTTCCCCTCTCTCAGAACACAATCATTCTGTTCAGCAACTCGATGTAGAAACTGAGAAGAGGCATCTATCTCTGGCATTCTCTAGACATTTGCTTAGGAACTGTTCCCTCACTGCACTTCATGCCATTTTCACTCTAATCAGTTTCACTCAGGTGCCAAAGATGTGAAGTACATCACATCAGCCTGCTGGACTTCTAAATTCAGATCACTGAAACACTCTTGTATCATTCCAAAAATAGTTCCAAGGAAACCACTTCAGCAATCTCCAGGTTTAATGGTAAGTGTACAAAAGCTATGGATTCCAAACTATAACCTCAGAAGATGTACCCAAAGAGAGAGAAAGCAGTTAAACATTGCTCAATTTTGCATGCTGTGTTTGAATAGCTCAGAGTAAATACTGATAAAGATTAAATATTTATGTCATCCTTTCCATGGACTCTGCATCTCGGGCAAGTATGACTTTCTGAATGGCAGATGTTGGCAGATACACTCTCTTCCACATCATTTCAATCTGATGGATAAACCAAAATTTTGTCCTTCATCTTAAATCTTTTCTTGTAGTTGATTAAAATACATGTTTTCTCTCGTTTGCTACATCTCTATACACCATTTTCCTCCTTTCAAACTTGCAGAATGCTCTTGTTTCTGCTTTTATTTCCATAAACCTCTCAACCCTAGTCAGCATCACATATTCTTGCTCTAGAGTAAGGGAGTTTCTGTCCTGAGGAGTATACAATCTAGAACACAGTGCTCTCCAGACAAGAAGCTGTCAATGAACAGGGGTTCAGAGGGCTCAAGTGCCTCCTGGATCTTGTTCTTTGGCAGATCTTAGTTGCTTCAAGCCTACACCCAAGTTGAGCAGGCTGCAGTTCTACGTTGTAAAGCCTGCATTTATTTGCCCGATGAAAATCTTGACCAACTAATTGTGTGGACTCCACTGGATGTGAGGGTCAAGCTCTCCTGCTGATTCAGTTCACGATATAGACATGTAGCTAGCTGGAAGGGAGAGATATTAGTCCTACTTCCTTCTCCAGAGTTATCAGGTACTCTTCCCCCACTTAAGATTTCCTATTCATGGGGTCCACTTATTAAGCCCATGGTACCATGTTTTAGCCCAGATGAAGATGGTCAGAGTGTGGAGCACCTCTCCTATGAAGACAGGCTGAGAGAGTTGTGATTGTTCAGCCTGGAGAAGAGAAGACTCTGGGGAGACCTTATAGCAGCCTTCCAGTATCTGAAGGGAGCTTACAGGAGAGCTGTGGAAGGACTCTTTATAAGGGAGTGTAGGGATAGGTCAAGGGACAATGGTTTTAAATTGGTAGAGGGGAGATTTAGATTTGATACTAGAAAGAAATGTTTCAGTGCGAGGGTGGTGAGGCACTGGAACAGGTTGCCCAGGGAAGTTGTGGATGCCCCATCCCTGGGAGTGTTCAAGGCCAGGCTGGATGGGGCTTTGAGCGACCTGCTTTAGTGGGAGGTTTCCCTGTCCATGGCAGGGGGGTTGGAACTTGATGATCTTTAAGGTCCCTTCCAACTCTCACCATTCTATGATTTAAATAGACTCATCCTCACAATGAAGACAACCACAGCATAATATTCTGAGTGAAGGCTAGTATGCATCTGAAACTCGTGAGTCTCAGCTGGTCTGTTACCACAAACACAGACAGATGGGATTCATCTCTTTTTTCATTTTTTAAGTAGAAATACAGTAAATCACACTCTCCTTCCTTTGGCTGGTCTCCTTTATTATTGGACTGGAATCTTCCAGGAAAGAACCTGCCATGTTTGTATAGGCTCAGATTTAGATGATAAACTCCAAAGACCAGTGATACCAAGAACACACATTTGAGTTTAGGAAATCTGGCTGAATTCAGATATTATCTGTGTGTAGGCACCTACATAGAAATGGCCTGATTTTCAGTAGGGCTTGCAAGTGTGCAGCTTGATTGACTTGAATAGGAAGAGGACTTTTAAGAGTTCCTAGAAAAACATCAGGCTTCTCTTAGGCTTAAGTGTGGACTTCGCGTATGTGCCTTTTGGTCATGTTTTGAAGCAGAAATTATCTGGGAGGTTACATGAGAGCTAGTTTTCTTCTCCCGAAAGCCTCACTAATCTTAAAGTGAGGTTTCCTAAAGTGATTCTTTAGATCCCCTGCTGTATCTCTTAATCTTTGTCCTCAGGATCCATTTTCCCAACAGAGAGATCAGTGAAAATCTCTTTGATATCCAGTTCTTCTTTCCAGTTTATTTATTACCCACCTGCTGTTGCCCAGTCTAACACCCCTCTTCTTAAAGAGTGCTTAGACTGAGTTCTGTTTTGACAGTCTGAGTAATTTTTCCCTTCCATGTCAGACATCAGCTGCTTTCTCCTAATGTGTCTGTGCACAAACACTCTGAGGAAATGTGATTTCTTTCTCCTTCTTCTGTTCAGTTCTTCCTAATCCTTCTAGATTTCCATCTAAGGACTATATTTCTCAGCTTACCTGAGCTGGATTTGTCTAAGAAAATATACAGTATATTTTATGTGCATGAATATAGCTTGAATTTTTACCAGAACATTTCAGGAAAGGAAAATCAAAGCAGATTCGAGTACCCTGAGTAGATAGCTGGACAGGTTGTTTCTCAGGAGGTAGGAAATTTTCTGAAAAAGTGGCATAGAGGGATAATGAACTGTTCATTATTTGGGTAGAATTTTGCAAACTGATTCAACTGACCAAAGTGGCAGAAACATTTTTGGAAAATATCAGCGCATTTCCCATTCACAAATGCCAAAACGTTCTAAGAAGCAGTATTTTTCACTTGAGGGCAAACAAAATGTTTTGAGCTGACCTTGGGCAAAATCTCTTTTTATGCTTTACTAAATCTTCCCTTTAGAAAAGCCTGTTTCAGTTTAACTGAAGCCAGTTTTTCTCCTCTTGACTTTTGATTTGGCCACTGCACAGAAAGAAGGAGCTGTTATTCTGTGAACTCTGCCTATTTATACATACACACGGGCTGGCGTCACCACTAACCACCTGGAGTCTTTGAAGTGCCTGAGGGAAAGCTGGCAAAGAGCTGGAGATAAAACTTAAGCCCTGCAAAATAAATTCTGCATTTCAGAGTTTAGAGAAAGAAGAAGGAAAAAAATGAATTGTCTTCAGTTTAATGCCCATATTTCTGAAGCTCTAATGAACTCAGGAGTATGGGGAGTAAGAGTTGTTGCTGTGCTGCGCAGGGTGCAGTGACAGAAGCAAAATGACATTTTTTTTTTTAATTAGAAAAGGTAAAGCTGAGAAGAAGCTGAGAAGATCAGGGAACAGCTTTTACAGTAATGCCAGGCTTTAGTTTGTGTTGTGGTAGAGTAAGGTTATGTAAAAATAAACCTGAGTACAGAGACCTCCAGCCTTAAGTCGAGACAGATGGGGTGTGCAGCTACTCGGTCCATCTGTGAATCAGATCATGCACAAGTACAAAAATATTGATAATTAGCTTTTACAGAGGACTCTTTAATCCATTGCTCTTGAATGTTTTACAAGGAGGTCAGTCCCATGGGGCTAGTTCCATGTTAAGAAGGAGTAATAACGCCATAGAATAATGGAGATGGCCTGGAATAACAGAGCAATGGCAAGAGGAAGAAGGAAGTCAAGGGTGCCTGAATTTCAGTGGCCAATTTTTTGGTTCATTTCCTCTCCTCCCTCCACTAACATTTGGGGCAGCAGAAAAGAGGTGAGTACACAGGAAACTGCTGCATTACTAGGACAGCAGCCAGTCTGTATCTAAAGTTCTAAGAGTGTTCCAGTGTCGAGGATTGCTACGTGGCAGCCAGCTGAATAATAATTTATTCTCTTTGGAGAAGAGAGTTATCCATGTGCTAAATTCCTGATTTTGAGTGTGTTCCTCTGCACAATCATTGAAAGAACTGTGTGTGTTTCTCTGTTTAAATACCAATTTCATTATGTAGGGTCAGAATACAAGTAGTGTATATATGTTAGGAAAGCTTACAGAGGTCTGCTTTACAAACTAATTAAAAGAATTTTCAAAATTGTCTGTTTCAGCTTTACCTATTGTTGTGAATGAAATCCTGTATTCATAGCTCTTGGCGGGACACTGGAAGGACCAAGATACCATGAAATCATGGCAGTAGCTTTGTCAGAGAAGTTCAGAAAGAGTTCAGCCCAAGGCTTTCTGCAGCACCTTCACCAGAGTGACCAAAGGTCCCCTGGGAATATCTTTGCCACCATGAGTACAGGAGGCTGCAGCTGGGTGCCCTAGAGCCTGTGTCCTGAGGAAGGGGGAGACGCACTGTTACTCACTCTGCCCCACCACAAACCTAGGGTTGGAGATCCTGTAGAAGGTGTGACAAAACAATCATTTGCCTTGGACACATACAAGAATTCTTGAAAAAGAAAAAAGGAAAGCAAAATTAAGCAAATTTGTTAAGGCTGGTGGAGGTAGCCTCAAACATAGCTATTTTAGTGCATGTCAGGCTACCCTATGTACTTCTTAAGTTACCCTGCTGGTCACCCTAGAAATAGTCTTAGTCAGGATTTGAGGACAGAAATGGAAACTGTTTCAAAAGCAGCGTGTCACTCCGTGCTTTATTGTACATCTACACTATGTGCCATGAAGGCAAGAACAAGTCAGCATGTCAGCTCCAAGCTGCGAGCACTGTACATGTCAATGAGAAAGCATTTCCAACAGCTGATGTTATTAGCACTGCACAGGGCTCACACAAAACATTCTCTGGCTTTGGGCTAAGGTGTCTCAGAACAAGTTTAGCTGCTGATAAATTTCTGCTTATAAACAGGGAAATCTCACTTCATTTCAAGGGGATGAGTTCCTTAGCACCAAAGCCTGTTGTTATGTGGGGAATACAGTTGTCCAAGAGTACAAAAAAAAACCCCAAACCGTAGTTACTGACTGTAGTTTGTTACTTTACCCAATGCTGCACCCCTTTACCTGATTCTGGCTGATTTCAGAAGGCATCAAAGCTCAAATCCTGGAAAAGGAGACAAGACTCAGGCTCCTAAATTAGTCAGGCACTTTGAAAATATTACCCCTTAGTCTTTAGACTGCTCAATATAATTTTCACAAAGCTGCTCATAGCACACAGTGGGATTAAAGTAATTAAAATATCATGGTTCACAGCACTGGCAGTAAGATGTAGTCTCCCAGATCATGTTATTCATAAATAACTTAAGATTACTATAAAGTGAGTGATTATTAAATAGCATTGAGACTTATATAGTCCAGATAATGATCACAGTCACATTCCTTCATTAGACAAAACATGCCTGCATTTGTAAGTGGAAAAGACAAAAAGATAACACAGCTAAAAAGTTGTTTGTTGGCTTCAAATCACTGGTGATGTTTTGTTGCCTAATGGTGCTTGTTTTTCAGTGAAAGATGCTTGTGGAGACATTTTTCTTCCATAGGTTTCTGGGGCCTTGTCAACAATGCAGGAATATCAACATTTGGCGAGACAGGGTGGCTGTCTATGGAGAAATATGAAAAATTTGCAGATGTGAATCTTCTTGGGAGCATCAGGACAACCCTGGCATTTCTTCCCCTTCTAAGGAAATACAAGGGTAATGCTAATCCACTGTTATTTAGAGTTGTAGAATAATTAGCTTACTATAATCAGGGTAATGTAGCATCTATAAAAGAAGCCTTAATTGTCTTTCATTGAACTGAAATGACAGCCTCCTTCTGTGTGGCCTGAAAGAGCAACTTGATCCTGAAAAGAGGGTAAAGTCCTAGGGGAAAGAACACCCTTAAAGATTCTGTTGTTACAATACAAAGAAAAAAGTATTTACAAATAATGAATTATCTCAGTGTTTGACTCAAAACAGAGAGAAGAATGCTAACAGTAGATCATGAAGCACTGACAGTCAGAAAACACAAAGATCCAATGAAGTTCTGCTTAACTTTATTATTTAGGCTTTACTATTTTACTGTTTGGCAATTAGGATGGAAAGATTAGGAGGAAGGATGACCCTTCAGAGGTGAACTAGAGACATCCATCTTCCAGTTCCAAGCCTAATAAGATCCTCTCTATGACCTTGGGCAGGACATTTCAAGTATGTGAAAGTGCTGTACAGAGATGCATGGGTATCCAGTGGGATAAACGTATTTGCATGAACCTCCATACGCATGGGCTTTATCTTCTGAGAAGGAATGGTTCAAACAGCCCTCTATAGCATGGCAGCATGTCTCAACTGCTTTGCAGTTTGTTCCCTACCTGTCCCCATCTCTATTTGGGAAAGAACGATACCCTTTTCCTTTCCCTCCCTTTTGCTTAGCTTGTCTATTTAAGTTGTAAGCTCTTTAAGGTGAGGATTTGTTCTGTGTGTGTACAGCATCAAGTACAGTAAGGGCTAGGTTTCATCCAGAAGCCCCAGATGCCCCTGTTCCACAAAGTGTTGGTGAGACAAAAGCATCCCCTTTTTGGCTACTCTGCTGCTTTCTGCTCAGTTGCTTTTGGTTGATGATATCCTGATGCGAGAAAAAAAACACCTTTAAATACCACAGGCCGGCTGTGTTTTTGTAAAAGAATGTGCTATTCATTTACCCAGTGAGTGTGTTACGTGGCCATTGCTTGGGGAGACATCACTTCTTCTCTGTGATGCTGATCCACCAGAGGCATTTGTCTGACTTCATGAATTGCAAGGGGTTACTCTGAAGTGTAAGGGACTAATTATGTGTGTGATATTAAGCACATGCAAACTTTTAGAAGATTTGAGTCTGGATGGCTGCACATACACAGTACCTTATCTGAAAAGAGCACTCTGCATCTAGCTCCTGGCTTTCAGTGCTGCCTTTATTAACTGCATTTTCAAGTCCCATCTATGTAGGAGAGGAGGCAGGATACTTCTAGGAAGAATTTTAGGCTTCCTCTCTCTTTCCTTGCAGGAACAGCTGGGACAGCTTATAGCTCATGCTTTTGGGGGCAGCAAGTGACGTCTCCAAGTGAAAAGCCTGAATTATGGATGTTAGAGAATTCTCCTGGGAAAGCCTGGTTTCAGTTACCTTAGGCGAAGAGAGAAGTTAAATGAGGTGTCCCACACCCTGAGTGTGTGCTCCAAATAAGTCAGCTACTGGACAGAGAAGGCAGAGGTCGTCCTACCACCCAGTAGCTGGGTTCTGAAGGAATGGGCTGACTGCCATTTTCAGACGAGCATCTGTTTCAAGAAAAACTTCAAGATGATTAATACTTGTAAAGGGAGGTACTGTCCTCCAGCCTAGAATTAAGCATCCTACCCTGAGAGGAGCAACGTTTCCCTATATCCTTTCCAGATGGTCAGGCCAGCTGATGAAGCATCTTGATCAGCAAGCTGGTAGTTGTTCTGTTATTGTATGTAAGATTTATTCCAGACACTGTGTAGGAAGTCAGGGAACCTAATTCAGAGTGACAGATTTCACTGCATTCCCATGATGCCCTTTTGATATGCTACGGGCCTAAACCGTTTGGTCAGATTGGGGCCCAGACGTTGTCTGCATCTGTGAAAGCAAAAGGAACGCAACTATGTTCTCTGTCCTGTTAGCAATGAGGCCATCTTCTCTCATACCTATATATCCAAGCTCTCACGTTTCTTACCCTATGGTATGACTATGTGATAGAAGTTTACAAGTAAACAGTGGAGATGAGCCACAGTGCAGAGCCTCAAATTGGAAATCTCTGCTATTTAATGCATGCCTGCACTTGGCAGGGGAAAAAAGCAGCATAGATCAGGGAAATCGCAGCAAGGCAGTGTAAGGCTGCACACATTTTGTCGAGTCACATTTCTCTGGTGAAGCTTATTACTACAGCCCAATTTTGACTTTATATGCACAGCTCTAAGCCAGGTCCCAGTGCAGAGACATTGTTAGTGCAGAAAAAATGGTATTAGTAGTCATATATCTGCTGCAGGGAAAATCATCTGCTCCTCTCCTCTGCAGTCCTTCTATTACTAACATAGTCTTTTATCACTATTTTTCAATCTAAAGTTTTTAGGGGAGTGCTTTGTTTCCACTGCTTTCATCCTGTCTCAGAAGGAATAAGCAGCATATTGGGAATGTGTTACAGTTTGTCTAGTCCAGCATCTGTCCTTCCATGTAGATGGAAGGAAGATTTTTTTGTGAAGTCCTCTGCTTAACAGAGCTGAGTGCACTTTTGTGCTGGGACTGCACATTTAGACAGCCCAGCTTTGGCATACGATATAGTACAACAGCATCATGCTAACTACCACGTTGTTAGTGGTTCAGGAGACTCAGGTATGTGCATTCTGCAGACTGGGAGTAAAGTTATTGGCACTATTTTCTTTCCAGGACGTATTGTTTTCATGTCCAGCATTATTGCCTATTTTGCTCTGGGAAATGGCATTTATTCTATGACCAAGGCAGCTATTGAAAAATTCTGTGATGCTTTAAGACTGGAAATGAAGAAGTTTGGTGTTCAGGTAAGTGATGTAACAAGTAGCTGTTATGTGAAACTCCCTGCTATTTCTAATGTTGATTTTCATGTAAGAGAGAAATTTCACCCCTGAAAGTTCCTACAGAGCTGAAATGCTTATTTTTGTGAGGAAAAAAAAAAAGCAAAGGGCTTGCACAATGTGACAGACAATGGCACAAGAGTGGAAATTTTGGCAAAGGGAACAAGAACAAGCGCGTGGAAAATAATACATAATCTTGTGCTAAGTAAGCTCCATGCATCCTAATAACAAAGATAAAGATCAGAGCTGAATCCATGGGTGCATCTTCCTCTTGGAAGGAGGTGGGTTCTCTGTGGCTAATCAGCAAGCTGGAAATCATGGAGAACAGCAGACCTGGGTGACATTTGCAGTTCTGAGAGGCTGAGGGGTAGCCCATCTTCTCTTTGTGTCAACACTGCAACTTTCACCCTTTCTCCACATCCTCTCCAGTGGAGAAACTTAGTGAGTCAGGCCTGCCTGAGCGGCGCCATGCTCTGCGGAAAGCTCTTTAACAGTACCAGGTAACAGAAACTTTCTCTGGGGTGGCCACAGGAGAAACAAGCACTGTGTGGTGAGAAGGAAGGCTTGTCACCTACTTGAGGGGTTCTTTCTCTCTGGTCTTTCACAACATCTGTGCTTAAAAGCTCCTTCTTTTTCATGGGAACAGCTACACTGCAAGAGGCAGTATTGTGCAGAATAATTGTTTTTATTCTCTTAACCTAAGAGGCTCTAAGAGTGCTCTTAGTGCCCCATCTAAGCAACACTGATAGTCAAACCTGAAGCTTAGATCACTAAGTAGCTTCACGAGGCTTTTTCCTTGGAGTCACTCTCCACTGCTGAAACACTCTTCTGCAATGCTAAAAGTCTTCCCTAAAGGATTTGCATCAGTGTACTCTTTATGTGCACAGATTTACAGCATTGTTCATACGCTTTGTGGTGGGAGAAATTAACTTAACTAGTCCTCTTGGATAAACATAAAATGCTATAAAATGCAAGTGATCTTACACATCCTAATGCCACACAGCATGATGAGGATTTGAACTGATTAGCTGAGGATAATCTCAAATGCATGGCAGAGCTTAGTTTAACAGGTTAGCTACTCTGGTCCTGTTGAGATTTTTACTATTTCCCCACGCCCAGAATAGCCCCAGCACACAAAACAGTGGACCAGGCTGATAAACATTTCCAGAGTATCTCTGAAAAGTTATTTTTCTGTTTCTCACTGCCCTGGCTGGCATTTGCCTCAGAACCTACCCTGCAGAGAGCCAGCAGAATACCCAGTCCCTCTCCTCTGTGCTCCCCTCCCCTGCTCTGCAGTTCCCATTGCCCTTTCAAAACAAAGTCGCCTGGAGGTGGCAAGGAACAGATGTAGCTATGGCTGTGTGGCACGGAACTCTGTCCAGGCAAGCGGGCTGCCTACAGGAAACATATTATGTGCCTTCCATTAGAAAGGCTACAGAAAATCAAGGAAAGGAGGAAAAAAAATATTACCTCCTTCTCTCCTAGCCAAGTCCAAAAAGCAAAGTTTTCGAAACCCTTTGGCTTAAAATAGATGTGGGAAGCTGACTAGTGACATTAGTTGGCACAGTCGACACACTGGAGGATGCCATCCAGAGGGTCCTGGAGAGGCTTGAGAAGTGAGCCTGCATGAGCCTCATGAAGTTCAACCAAGCCAAGTGCATGGTCCTGCACATGGCTTATGGAAATCTCAGGCAGAAATACAGGCTGGGCAGAGAATGGATTGAGAGCAGCCATAAGGAGAAGGACTTGGGGGTGTTTGTGGATGAGATGTTCAATGAGTTGGCAGTGTGTGCTGGCAGCCCAGAAAGCCAACAGCATCCTGGGTTGCATCAAAGGAAGTATGTCCTGCAGGTCCAGGGAGGCAGGGAGGTGATTCTACAGCTCTACTCCACTCTGGTGAGACCCCACCTGGAGTACTGCATCCAACGTTGGAGTCCTCAGCATGAGAAGGACATGGACCTTTTGAAACAGGTCCACCACAGGGTCACAAAGATGATCAAAGGGCTGGAGCACCTCTCCTGTGAGGACAGGCTGAGAGAGCTGGGATTGTTCAACCTGGAAAAGAGAAGGCTCTGGGGAGACCTTATAGCAGCCTTCCAATACCTAAAGGGGGCTAGAGAAGAGATGGGGAGAGACTCTTTGTAAGGGAGTGGAGTGATAGGATGAGGGGTAATGGTTTTAACTGAAAGAGGGGATATTTAGACTAGATATTAAGATTATATTCTTTACTGTGAGAGTGGTGAGACACTGGAACAGGTTGCCCAGGGAAGTTGTGGATTCCCTGTCCCTGGAAGTGTTCAAGGCCAGGCTGGGGCTTTGAACAACCTAGTCTAGATCTTTAAGCTGTCTTCCAACTCTAGCCATTCCGTGATTCTACATTACCAGACTTTCCAGAGAACACTTGTCAGATCCCCAAGTTTTTGACATAGCTCAGCACCATTTTTTCTCAGCTTATACTGTTGTCTTTAGAAATCAAGTCTGTTAAATGCCATGGAGTTTTTAATATTGCATATCTACAAATAGTTTGAACAATCCTGCTGCCAACTGAGGAAAAGTATGGATAATGTGAGTACTTGGCCTACTCTAAATTCCCCAGAAGTCTCTGAAGTTAGCAGAATAGTAGCAACAACACATGCAAAGAAAACAGGCAGAGCAGCAAAGAATTTGTGTGCTTTCAATTTAAATCTACATGCACAGAAATCTTTGGAAATTTGATAACGACTTCAGTGACATCTAAACCAGAACCTTTGGTCCCCTCTTTACTTAGCTGACAGTACCTATTTTCCATTTTAATTACACCTACTTGGGGAAAACAGCATTTTTTTCCCAGGACCTTCTGATTTTGACATTTCCTATTGTCCCAAACTGGGGCAAAAAATTACTAATTGCAAGTAATTGAGTGAAAATTGAGTGAATTGAGTGAAAAATCTGAAGTATTCCACTTTAGAGTCATCAAAGTCATACTGAAATGCTTTGTCTCAGTATTGTCAAAATATTTATACCATTAAACAGTCTATAGAAATCAAAGATACACTATTGCATTCTGTGAAGGTACGCTGAGTAGTCAAAACAAGAACATTTAACATATGAGTGAAATGAGAAGTCAGAATAAAGCATCTCTGCAATCTTAAACATTTCATAGGAATATACGTGATTTCAGTCAAGTTTCCAAGGTTAGAGGTTCAACAAAGCAGCATTTTCTGGATAAAATCTGTCTGCAGAAAGCTTTTGATCTGTTTTACTGACTATGGTATTTAACTGAATTCAGAACGACTGCATCGTGGTACGTTTTACATCTTGCTTGTAGGTCTGTATTATTCAGCCAGGAAATTACGCACGCTCTACAAAAATTCAGCCACCAGTCAGCGCCGAAGAGATTTGGAATGAACTCAGCGAAGAAGAAAAGGCAGTTTACAATAAGGAGTATGTTCAAGAGCGGGCAAACTTTTTCAACAGCATTCTCAGCGAAGGAAGCACTAACGGCAATGAAGTTGTCGATGCTATGGTCCATGCTTTAACATCTCCTGCCCCCAAGGCCCGGTACATGGTGGCGAAGCTGAAGGAAAAAGCACTGGTGTTTGTGTGTGCTTTATTCCCGACCATCGTGATGGATTCTGTTTTGTCTTATGCTCTGAGTAAAGTAAAACTGGCATAGCCTGTGTTGGTACCGATCAGTGACTCGGGCGCGGCAGTTTGTTAAAATGTGAAAGCTGGGGCTGAATCGAATACCCCCCGAAATCAGTATAATGACACCACTTAACTCAAACAAACGTGGGAGGGTGTCCCTAGTCGGAACTGTCACTTATTCATAGGGAAAAACATACAGGACCTCATGTAAAATTAGTATGTTTGTCCAGGTAACTTTATTTCTCCAGCGTGGAAAGAAAAATATGGCTACTCAGGCTGCTTTAGATATTACCTAGGAAATGTATGCACCTTTTTCTAATGCAATAGCAGGTTACTGTGTTACAGACATGACAGGGACAAAATGGAGTGTATCCTACAGGGCAACCACACACCTGAAATCATTACAGAAGACATGGAAATACCTTATTTGCTGGAACCTGACTAGTAATTTATTAGGAGTGATGGGAAGAGGTTAATGGATAAGTTAGGAATGAGCAATAGACCTTGAAATACTTCAAATGGAGTTAAGTGGCTGTAGAACGTTAGGAAGTGACAATAAAGTTGCATGATGGAAACAGCATCTGGGCTAACTACAGTTCAGTACTTTTTCAGATGTTCTGGATAAATCTGTAACAAAGCCATTATGTCTTGGACTTTGGAAAATAAATAGCATATTCCATTTAAAAATGAATATTCAATCCTAAATAAACTTTTTTATTTAATGTCTGGATTACTCAATGCATTAACTTAAAGTGTAGTCACAGCGCTAAACACCAAGGTGACAAATATCAGTGTGCAGTGACAACCTGTAGCTTAGAAAGAATATATTCAGCTTGGAGTTCTAGTTGTGCTAGTGTTACAGGGAATAAGGTCTGATAAAAAAAATAAAAGAAAAAATAAAAACAGTTACACGTTAACACAAATGGGAAAACTTTAATAACACTTTTCTAAATGTGAGTAACTGAGCACAGTGCCTTCATTAGCAGTCTTCTATTAACTGGTGTGTACAAGATTGATGTTTTCCACACGCACAGTTTTAAATTTGGCTTGGTTTTGGTACAACACAAAATCCAGGAATTCTGGGACCAAAAGAACCCAGAATGGCTGGGATAAGCTGTGGTGCCATGAGTGGACACAGAGCAGCAGCATGGAGCATTAGCCTCCTGCAATGACAAGTCTCCCGTATCAGACTGAAGACCCTGATGTGAGTTTACATACTTAACATTTTGGTCTGAACCAGAAACTGCATCCTATCACTGGGAAGTTCTTCCTGTTGTATTTAATTAATTACCAAAGAAAGTTACTCTCATGGTGGGTAATGAGGGGGTCTGAGTCAGGAACATAGGTGAGATGAGCAAACGGACTGACTGCTTCAGGGCCTCCCCTGATACATTCAGCAGTGGAACAGCCATCTCACTGCACCTCTTTTAGATTGTGGAACATCTTACTTCTGTCTCCAAATACTGGACCCATCCCTGGAACTGGCATTGGCAAGAGGACAAGCCGGGTCTCCCACCTGTTCCACAGCAAGATTATCAGATGATTGTCATCCCCTTTCCTCATTTAACCACAAGTGAGCGAGGCCAAGCAAGGGAATAGGAACAAAGCTTATTCCAACTGAACCAATTGATTTCGTGCATAGAAATTCCCCCTGCTTGACCTCAGGGATTTCAGCAGCCTTACATTGCTTTGGAAGAGTTGCTTTCATGCTCTTAGCCATTCTTTGTGCAGATTACCCCTCCTTACAGTAAGCAGCAGTGAACTCAACAAGCAGCTTTGAAACCCAGATGTTTCTCCACCAGGCCCATGACTGGTCTAATGCTTCTCTCTGCCTCAGAGACAATTACATTACATGGTCTCCATTCTATTTGCATGTCTAAAAGCTACTGCAGTAAGTTGTCATGGAAAGCCAGCACCACTAGATCTGCCTCCCAGGTACCGACGACATGAAATAACTTCCAACTGAAAATTTCTGCTTTATCGGCTGTGTATGGAGGGAACCATCTGATCAATATTTCAGTAGTCTCATGTAACAACAGATAAGCAACACTGCAGAACATTTATTCCTTTGTCTTGAGAGCTAAGAACTTGCAGTGTGTAGTATCTCACATGGGATACAGTGACAGGCCGGCTGAGAGCATATGGGACAAATGAAGGCAGTGTGTATTTTCATTGCTGTCTAGCCTGTCAGCGTGGAAGCTAACTGAAAAACAGCTACAAAATTATCTTTTGTCTTCCCCCTCAGCTTTTTAATATTATGATCTGCATATAAAGAACTTATCAAGACAGAGTCAGAGCTTCAGTTATTAACAGGCCTGATGCACTCCCACTGAAAGTCATCTGGAACCCTCCCACTGAGTTATATGTGTTCCAAGGCACACTGTTAGGCAAGTACATGTCAAAAAAAGTAGCAGGAATGATTGGGAAGTGCACAATTGCTGGGCTGCCCCATCATCCCTTTTGTTACTCTGCCACTCTTCATTGGGTGAGGAGTGCCTCCCTCCCACCCAGCAACCCTGAAAGCACCTTTATCTCAGGTGAGGTTAAAGTGCAGTTGCATACAAGTAGCCTGCATTTACAACACCCAAAATAAGCAAGTGACAGTGTTTTAAGAAAAATTAGGTGACAAAAATAAAAGAAAAACCAAACTACTGACACTACTCTTAAATCTGAAATGTTCCTCTCCAATACCCAGGTAACGTGCTGCAGGCCTTTGGCTGGGATTGTTTTCCCTATATAGTGTTCATTGCAAATTGCATTCACCTGAGAACTCCTTGGCAGAACACATTAGCTTTAATCACTACTCATCTTTTGTAAGGCCTGCTGACAGTTTGGGAAAAATTTTATTTTCCCCTTGAAAATAACCACTGCAAAAGAGATAGAGGTTTCCTCCCAAGTCAGGGACCTAACAAAGTAGACATGATAGCACTCTGGGTCATAGAGCACTCTACCAGCCATATGAACACGCACTTCATGCAGATGAATTTTAAAGAGGTTTGGTCAGGAGCAATGCTGGAGGCATTGTGGGGCTTCCTTACTAAGCACTTACTTCAGTTATTTCATGTATTTCCTCTTGTGTGCAAGGGCCTATTCCAAAGAGCACATGTTAATTGGCAGAAAGAGTAAGCATTGGTTTCGACAGCAAGCGATTACAGAAGAAATGTAAGGAAGAGCAAAGAAGCTAAATCGGTTCAGTAAGTTGTGCATTGATCTGATGTGTATGGGATCATCAAAAAAGACACAGAGCGCAGCCCAGCAAATACATATGTAACACATGGAATAGCAGGATATTACCTACTAGCAAAGTTTTGAGATGTTGTGCTGATGTGTGAAACAAAGACCATCTCCAGAAGCTAATTTTTCCTTCCTTGGAACAGGCTGCCCAGGGAGGTTGTGGAGTCCCTTTCTGTGGAGATTTTCAAGACCTGCCTGGATGCAGTCCTGAGTAATGTGCTATAGACAATCCTGCTTTAGCAGGGGAATTGGCCTAGATGATCTCTAGAGGTTCCTTCCAACTCCAACAATTCCCTGACAATTCCATAACAATTCTAGGAGACTATTCCCCTGATTTTAGAGTGCACAGAAACACTCCCATGATAGCTCCCCAACCTGGGCTGCAGGCTGCTCCAGAGGGTAAAGAGCTGCACTTCTGCACTCATAGTGACTGTTGATGCAGGCATCACCACCAGGTACACACACATGCCCTCTCTGAGACACTGCACCAGCACAGTGCTCCCACCGCAGCATTATGGATGGGATAGGCAGAGAGTTTTATTGGCAGTTAGCAATATTAACACCCTGATTTGATGTTACGCTCCCTCAGTGTAACTCACAACTAGCTGAAACAGACAACCTTCAAAAGTTGCCAAGTATGTTAAAGTTTGCGTCATTCTCCCAAACTGGCAAACCTGAATGAGAAGATTTGGGGTACAGTGCACCATGCAGCAGATCTTTTGCAGATGCATCTGAATCCAGGAAGATGTTTAACAGTAACAGTTACTTGCATAGTAACAGGCTTAAGTAAAAACCACACAATCCCTAAGCACACCTTCCAGCTGAAGTCAGGCCTATCATCTAGCCCAGCTCCCACTGATGTCAGCAGGACTCTAGTGTCAACCAGTACGAGAGACCTTATGGTGCACAGCCTCCTTCCAGACGTTGGCTTTGGGACATTTGTAGAGTCCTTGCGCTTTTACATCAGCATCTAAAAACCAGCACAATACAAAGACAGCATGTGATAACCGAGGATGGCAGCAATATTATTTCACTTGTTCCATACAGGGACTGTGCAGTACTGTCAGTCTGGCACCTTCTGCCAGCACCAAAAATACTTCACAGCCGTTATATTTCAAATGCTTTGAAGCAGTTGTTCAGCAGTGAAATCTTTTCATGTGCAATTAGACCATTTTGGAGCTGTATAGTAAGCATATCAGTAAAGGGGGCTTTACCTATCATGATGAAGCATATATGTTGCAGGAGCATTTGAAGTTAGTGTTTAAGAATTTGTAAAGCAAGGGGAAAACATGTAGGGTTCACAGTAATAAATGTTTTTTGGAGTAATTTCAGTTAGGAAATAATTTGCTACTGATTATCTCCTTATCAGATGCTGCCACAGTAGGCAAAACCTATCTGCTATGGGCTCAACAGATTGCATTCATCCAGGTAACCATGAAGGATTGTCCCAGGAATGGACATTGCTCCCTCCCAATTGTGGTCCACTAGAGATGTAACTGTGTGGGAGGAGAAAGTACATGCTTAAAACTCCCGAGGCAGAGTGGCCTCAAGGCCACCCTAAATTATGACAGGACAAACTTGTGGACAGCATTCCTCTCAGAAGACAACTCAGGTGGTGTGCAGACGCCCTGGTCTGTACCAAACTGTGGCTCGATTTGTGCTGTGCTGTTTCCCAGGTTCAGCTCTTGAGAGCTGTCATCTCCAGCTACAAGGCTCTAGGGTATGTTCAAAGCTCTGGACAGTTTACACCTTTTGTTCCTTAGTGCAGTCAGTTACATTCCTAACACCACCATCTTGCTTGTAGTCTGCATTCGGCTTGGCACTCCTCCAAATCTGAGCTGTCAGCCAAAAGAAGCCCAACAGCTTGAAGCTTCAAACCTTGGAGTAATTTTCTCTGATGAGCTGTATTTATCTCTAAAGGCAGAGAATACTTCAAGTTTCTCTAACAGGATTTTGATCCTATTTATTTTGGAGTTGTTACTGTACCTTAATATCAGAGCAGCAGCCAGCAAGCAGAGATGCTGTGCTCTTGAAGCCACAGTGCTTTGAAACATCCAGTAGAATGTTCAGCTGTTGAAAAAGAATGTTTTGCTTCTTGAATCATGAGCCCTAATTATCACTCTCAAAAAGTTCATGGAAAAATTATCACTGTGAGAAAATAAATAAAGCATAATAATCTAAATATTCTCACCAAACACACATGCACTTATACATATGTTCACAATGGGGGTGAAATAGCAAGTATCCACACTTGTTAAGGTCTTGTTCCAGAGTTTCCACAATTTCTATAGTCAAGCTATGCAGGTGTTTCAGACAGGAGAATCAGTTATTTTTGTATTGGCCTAAATTGAATTGAAATATACATATGCTAGCTTTTCTAATGTGAATTTAATGTGTGCTGCTCTACAAAGTGAGAAAAGGAGGCCAAGCAACAGCAAAACCAAAAATTCTCACAGAACACTCAGGGAAACATCTGCTGTACCATGTCTGCAGCACCTATTTAGCGTGACTGAAGAGACAGAGGAGAAGGGCCTGGACAACACATTTTCCAAAGAGGAAAGCAATCCACCAAGGCAGAACAGTGCAAGACTAATAACCCAGCCAACTCACACTACAGTGTGCTAGCGCAAAACAGCCACTGCATGAACGGCACTCCCTGCAGGGGAAAGAATAAAATGCTTTATGCTAAACCAATGTTCTCTCCCCCTGTGACTCACCACACAGTCCTACGCTTGTGTGTTGCCTGCCTTTCCACACGTCAGACCTGCATCCAGCTGCAAATCACCACTTCCCTGGCAGGGGAGATTCCGTATCAAAAACCAAACCAACAAAAAAAACCCCAACTTCCTCATGCTGGAGGCGCTTTGCAAACAATTCAACAGCCAGCCTTGGCCAAGCAGAAGACAAGCAGCCTCCCCACTGCCATCCACCACTATGCTCTGCCATGGGGAGCAGTGGGGCTGAGGGAAAGGGACGGAAAAGCAGCAGTGAGAGGCCAGGAGGTCCTGGTGTTACTAGGGTTTGCATTCCAGAATGACTTTTGCTTCCACTCACATAGTTTTGAGTGGTTTCTCCCATTTGTTGGTACTGATGTTTATTTCCCCCCCCCCTCCCCCCATTAGTTCCAGTCAGATCTTCAGATGTTCCAAGTCTAATGAGGCTTAATTTACCTCACGACCCTACATAAACCGTCCGGGGACAGCTGGGAACTTGAGTTACACACAGACCTTGCCACCCCGTTGTTGAGGCCTGTGATTCCAGCAAAATTTAGCGGTGAAACCACCTGCCCGGCCCCGCTTTCGCCGGGCGGGGAGGGAGGGCCGGCGCTGAGAAGCGGCCGCCTTCCACCTCTCCCGCTCGCCTGTTGTCAGCGCTGCCGCCCCGTTGCCAAGGAAACGGCGGGCGGCAATGGCGGGCGCGGCCTACCCTGGCAGGGTAAGGCGGCGCTGAGGGTCCGGCCGCTACCGTCGCCGGGCTTTCAGGGGCCCGGTGGTTCTTCAGGTGAGTGGCCGGTGAGGGCCTGTGGCCTGAGCGGGCGGCCGCCCGGCCTTGCGGTGTGAGGGAGGCCAGCTGAGGTGAGGCGGGACGCCGCCTCCCCAGCTGCTGCTGGGGGATTGGGGAGGGTGAATCCCAGCTTGCCAGAGGAAGCAGTGCCAGCGTGCAGCCTTGCCGTGCTTCGGATTTATCAACAAAATCCTCCACACTCGACATCGGTACCACCCTTACACCCAGCACATCTCTCAGAGCAGGGTGTGCTGGAAGTTACCTCAGTCTTGTCTTTCTGCATTACCTCCCAAGCCCTCACTTCAGGACTGAGTGGGTCAACACTAGCTCTGCTCCGCAACACACTCCCTTTCAAGCACCTCATCTCCCGTTAAAGCCAGTCCCTTCTACAGGTCACCTGCCCCTCTGAGGTGCAGCCCAAGATAAAACAGCTAGCAGCAGCTTTATGCCTTACCTCGGGCTCCAAGAGTAGTGGGTGCACGCCTGATTCCTTGCCCCTGGGCCCAGCAGCACCTCATCACCAGCCATGCCAGGGAATGCAGGGAGCCCAAGCTCTCCTCCTCACCCAGGAGGAGCCTCCTGGCAGCCCCTGAACCCAGCTGTCGGTCATTCACCTGATTGCCAGGTGCTGCCTGGCCCCACTGAGCCTCTGTTACATTCCAGTTTGGGTCAACACTAAAGCAACTGGAAATAACAAGGCAAACTTGGATCGATTGAGGGAGTTGGGATTGTTTTGTTTGAGGAAGAGGAGTCTGAGGGGAGACCTCATCACTCTCTACAACTGCTAGGAAGGGCATTGTAGGGAGGTTGGTGCTGGACTCTTCTCACAGGCAATTAGTGACAGAACAAGAGGGAATGGCTGCAAGCTGCAGCAGGGTAGGGTTAGGCTTGACATTAGGAAAAAATTTTTCACAGAGAGTGGTCAGTCAGTGGAATCAGCTGCCCAGGGAGGTGGTGGAGTCACCCTCCATGACTGTGTTTAAGAGTAGATTAGATGTGGTGTTGAGGGATATGGTGTAGGGGAAAACTTGTAGAGTAGGGCTGATGGATGGACTTGATGATCCCAAGGGTCTCTTCCAACCTAAATGATTCTATGATTCTATGAAACTGCAGACAAAAGAACACACATCTTTTGATTGAATACAGCCGGCAGTGCCTGTACAGAGCTCAGGACTGAGCCCAGTTTCCCAGTACTGGGGCTGAGACCTCAACACAGGATAGGAACCTGTTCAGCTCAGAGAGTAGGTGACCATCACTCAGCGCTAAGCAGTGCCTCAGCCCAAGGCAAAGCATTTCTTGGGAGTTCACACCAAGAGGGCTTGAAGAGAAAACCCAGCATTATAGGCTCTTCATTATACTGGAATTCAGTTTAAGGAAGATTTTGCTGCATCACTCCTATTAAACATGAGTCATAGTCAAAAATCCAATGCAATTATTTGTATAAAGCTGTAAATACAGTGTGGCACTGTTACCATATTGGTATCTTTTATACCAGCATATGGGGCTCATGCTTATCTCTCTGACCAGCATGCAAATGGGATTAAATTTAGAAAGTGCCAAGCTATTTTCTCTCGCTAAAGATAAAACACATGAAAATTTTGTTTACTGGTGTGTGAATAGTGTTAACTAAAGGGATAATTTCAATGTGAAGTGTTGAAACTGAAAAAGGTTGAAAACTGAAAAAGGAGTCACAAAGTGCTTCCAGCAGCAGTCCTGCACCAGCCTTTGACAGAGATTCAGCAAGACTGCTGGACATCAGACAATGTTGTATCATCTATCAATGTACCTTGATCACTGCTGCTTGGAAAGCTTTGTGAGAAAACAGGAATCTATTTAAAATTATTTTCTTAATACCAGGTGTACCAGGTAAAAGATTAATCTGAATTTGAAGTGAGTTCATGCTCTCAATAATACAAGCTGGCAAACTGAAGGTAGCAAGTCTGTTGATGTTTGTAAACAGATAAAATTGTTGCTATGCAGATGTTACAAACTTGGGAATTATGATTATAGCTTCGAGAAGCCCTCCCCATAGCATGACTGTCTCAAAGCCACGTTAACAAACCCTCGTTTCCTATTAGAACACCTGTTACAGGTTAAATGATAATAACTGTATGAAGTAGGTATGGTTGGTAGCATTTACCTAATGAAAATGTGCAAGATGCTGAGGTTATATTTTCATTATAGGAGCCTGTTTTGCTTGTTTGTAACTTTACCTGACTCTGGGTAGAGTTTTCTATCCCATCTGTCTTTGATTCTGTTACTGTTGAAACTTCTAATAAAACCTGATCCAGTCGCTTTCAAGACATTATGTAAAGAAATATCAACTGTCACAGTTAAAATGCTATGGTTGTTTTCATGTAAATTGTTGGTTTTAATGCTTTGAAGCAGAGACTTTAAACTGGGTAGGATTCACCGGTGGTTGAACTGCGATAACATACTTAACATTTGTGATGAAAATAATTTCACTTTTGTTTATGGAAATAATTTTGTTATGGTGGGGAAGTATTAAAAGAATACTATGATAAGCATCTCAAAAGTACCAGGAAAAACTGATCAGGCTGACTTGGGGCTAAAATTGTTAGGGAGTATAATACATTACCCTGGGGGCAAAAAGGAAAGTGTGCAGTAAGTGTAAGGCATGCTGTCAGTCTTACGTCCTGAATGGAGCAAACGTTGTTGGCAGCAAGTAATATCTGATCACATACTTATTTCACTTTAATTTCAGACTTATTTTGCAAGTGGGTCATCTCACCCACTGAGAAACATGGCATTCTGGGGCATTTTTGTAAAGGATGCATATACTCCAGAGACCGAGTGTAGTGTTAGACAAGTTTTGGTCCTAAGTGAGTTCCTGAAAAAATGGTGTGCAAAATCCAGGTGCAAATAATGAATTACAGTGGGAAGAAAGGATCCCATTTTTGGAAGTGAACCCAAGTTCCTTACTGCTGCAGTGTGGTGGGAAACGTAACAAGAGTTTGAGAGCACATTTAAGCTTGTCGACTCCATCTAAGTATCTTTAAAAACAATTTTCTTGCTGAATTTCAGTGGTTTAAGTACTGTAATACCCTTTGCTGCAGTATCTTCTTGCTGCTCCTCACCACAGCCCCTGCAGAGTTTACACTGCTTCTTTCCCTGTGCTCAGAAGCCCGGAAAAACTTCCTGTAATGAGGATTTGCTCAGAAATTACTCCTAGAGTTTCAGGCTCCAAAAGCTAAGCTCCACAGGGGACTCAGGTTTTCACTTCTACAAGGGCATTACCCAGAAGTAGCCTTATTTCTCAAATACTTTAGGAGTAGAGTGCTGCTATAGTTGTAACCCCCGTCAGTAAAATAATAAATAGCTGCATTTATTCCCTTTCACAGGACAATACGCCACAAGAAGCACAACGTGATAAAGATGAGAATAAACAATCTCCAGGTAACAGATTTAAGTTATTGCTACTTAATGATTTAATTGTGTGATGTAAGAATAAAACTTCTTTATGATCAGAATGTGGGTTGTGTAAGACCTACACAGAAAAGAATTTAGCATTTACGCAATGTCAATTTTATATGTGAGGAAGACCCCAAACTGTGGGAGCAGCTGGCCTATTCTGACCAGATTACATTGCAAAGGGAAAGTCTTTGCATTTTAGTGCCCACTTAGACACTTCTGCAAGTAAGCAGCTTCTAATAATAATTGAAATAAAGCACACAAAATAATAGACCTGATCAAAATTCTTACTATGACAAACAGTTTTTCTAGCAAAACATGAGCATTTACAGTATTTTTCCAATGCTCTATTGACCAGAGAAGGCAGCTTTTAAGTGGTTCCAGGTGTTATATGGGCCCTCTTTATCTTTTCCTTACTCTTTTCCTGAAACACATCTGTTATTTTAACTGTTACAGGGGAAGAGTGATCAGATGTGTCAGGTGGTGTAAGGGGGTTGTTTTGCACATAGTGCCTGACTCAGGGCTGCAGGTATCTTTAGACAGCATGGCCAGATGCATAGGGAGAGTGCCAAAGAAGTTGTGTAGCGGGGGAAGACACAAGAGGGACAGTTCTCGGAAATCTGTCAACAGTAAACTTGACTCTTGTCTCTGTTGCTCTGAAAATAGGCTGGCCACAGAACTTCAAAAGATGGTAGTTACAGAAATGGCAACTGGCATTCTGTACTCATGGTACTGCTGAATATCCATTGCCAATGTGATTCATTCATTTTTTCTACTTTTCCTGCAGTTTTCTCTCAGGCTTCCTTTCCAGAGTGGGAGGTGTTGCCCAAAAAAGTCTGTTGGAATTGTGCATCCTTCCGCATATCTCTCCTAAAACTCACCTTTTCTTGGAGAGCAATAAAGCACCTGGCAGCAGCGAGGCAGATAGCCAAGTGGTCCCATTTACAGGCTGTATTGCTGATAACTGTCCCCCCCAACCTCCAAATATTCCCTAACAGGAATATTCCTTATATTCCAGTACATTTTTTTTGCTTTGTGTCTTGTAAGCTCACTGTCCTTTCTGGAGGACAGGCTGACCCAAGGCTTGCTGATGCTGATAGGAAGCTTCCCATCCCCTTAAGTGAGTTTCAGAAATTGTCCTTATAACGGCTGCCCCTTGCTTGGCTCTCCAGCCAGAAGTGCTGAGACTAGCTAAAGGAGGCTAAAAAGCCTTTTAAAAAGTCAAAACTGCGGCAAATGCAAAGCCAGTTTCCTGCACCGCACTTTTCTTGAGAATCACATGTTGCATCAGGGAACCTTTTTCCATGGCAGTGCCTCCCTGTCTCTGTCTTTTTTTCCCCAAGGATTTTGCTGCAGAGAAATGCAATTTCCTCTTTTATGTACATAGCCCAGCAGGAAGTTCATGCATCAGCTACCAAGTAAAAGGTGGTGCTCGGGTAGTGATGAGGTGATGCTAGTATCAATTTTATGTTTCAGCAAGTGGAGAGAACACTGTGACTTGTGATTAGTTTTTTTCCCCTTTGAAGTACTAAAATGACAGATGATCAGCCTCCCTTTAGTCTTCCAAGTAATTGAACATTATAAGAGTTCCTTGAATGGAAAGCAGTTACCTTACAGTTTCTTAACTTTATTTTCACCTTGAGTGAGGCTTCTTCAGAACAGTTTGAAGACTAAAAAGAACAGTTTTGCAAGGTGCTACATGTGTTTATATAGTCTCTATATACACTATATATACTAAATGAGGTAAATTCATTCAAAGTTCAGTGCTCTGTCAAGTTAAAGTGGATATTTTCATACTTTGAACATAATTTGATTCTTGTTCTTACTGGTTTGTAATTATAATCACATCTCTGTGTTTACATCTTTTCTTTCGCCATGCAGGCATTACTTCCTTGAAAGAAGACATTTTTCCTATTCCAGCATGTTACCAGTAGATAACAGACTTAGAAAATTACAGATCTACAAGATTCTTCAGTGTGTTCACCAGAAAGACAAGAATCAAATAGAAAAGCTGATCCAGAATGGATTCCCAAATCTCATTAATTTCACAGAGCCTATGGAAGGATACAGTGCACTTCATTTGGCCTGCATTAAAAATGATACTGACATGTGCAGCTTCTTGCTGGAACAGGGAGCTCATCCAGATGTCCAGGACAACATGGGACGTACTCCAGCAATGAGGGCAGCTGAGCTAGGCCATGAGGTGGTTTTGGATTTATTAGCAAAAGCTGAAGCAGACATGACTGCTGTGGACAATGAAAGGAAAGGTAAGTAGAAAGCTTATCAGACCAGGAATACCATAAAATTACTCCGGTTTCACACTGCTACATATGTTGTGTCCAGCCTGTAGAGAACTGGGGTTGAGGGTAATCCTTACTGCTTAAAAGAAGCTATTGGCCGTAAGAGCTTTCATAAAAGTGAAAGTACTTCTCCCTGTACAGTCTAGGCCTTTAAATCATAGGTCCCTCCAGTACAAAGCTGAACGATAACTTGCAGTTGGGAATCATGTCCCTCCCATGACCTGTCACATTAAATTCTGGTTTAGTCCTTAAGTTTAAAGGCCCTAAACTAGAAGTCTTTTTTGCATAAAAGAAGTTGATAGGTCCCTATCGAAGGAGTTTGTCCATTCAGTTATAGCCCAAGTAACCTTTCTTACCATTCAGTATTGCACCTGAATCCCTGCTGTTTTTCTTTGCAGGAATTTTGTTTTACTGTATTCTACCTACAAGGCGGCACTACAACTGCACACAAATTGCCTTGGATTATGGTGCAGATGTTAACAACTGTAATGCTGATGGGAAGCCAGTATTTCTACAAGCCTGTGAGCAAGCTCATGATATTAAAGAAATATGTCTGAATTTCTTGGAAAGAGGAGCAAATCCCAATGCAAGAAACCCAGTATGAATATTTCTATAACTAAGAACATATATACAGGCGATAGAAAAGTTACCAGATAACTAGAGTATATGACCTTAAATCCTAACATGAAAATAATAGAGCTTAACAAATGCTTACCTCTGTGGCCATGCCTATTCCTATCTTCCTTCCCTTCTTCCTCTATCTTCCTTTTTCTGTATCTCCCTTTTCTGCAGGAGCAGGGATTTAAGTGTTCTGCATGTTCCATATATCCTGATTTAGATTTTTTGTAGATAGAGTGCAAATACTTTACAAAACCAAAGTGTAACTGGACCAACTCGTAGAAGATGCAGTTCACTGTACTTCAGCAGAGCAGTAGTATTGATTTGTACTTTGCCTCAATGATGTCCTAAGGCTTTCAGAATTGAAATAATATTCACTAGAAGGTGAGTCCAGCATGAAAAACGTGATGGGGAATCAAGGCAGGGACAAGGCATAATAAACTCTGTTCTCTCTTTTGTATGTCTTAGGTATATATTTGTTTACTTCCATAATTTAACAAAGACCTGAAGGACTGAAGCTCTCTGCTGTTCATCAAGTTCAAGCTTTCCCTTAAAACTACTCATGGCTTTTGATCCTAGTTTTGCAGTATCCTCCCTAGCTTGTACCTATAGTAAAAGCAATGTTTGGACACCCCTATCACATCCTCTCATGCACATGTCTACATCATGCACTCAGTGTACCTGCAATATGAGAAATCTGCATTTTTGGTAATACGATGGGCACATCCGTGATTACATAGTGGGAATGGTTTGCTACGCCCAGAGAAAGACATTGGGGAAGAACATGTGGTTCTGTGGAACATAATCAGGGCTCACTGCTCTCTTTGCCTCTCTCCCTCTGTGGAGTGGCAAGTCAGATATTCTAAGTGGTGGTGTGGGCTGACATGTTAATAGCAGGTCATCCCTGATCCAAGATGTGATCCGTTCTTGGGAAGGTCACCTGCTCTACCAAAGTCAGCCATTATAAAGAAAATAGGTACTTCTAATCACAAACATCCACTAAAAAAATACACAGCCCTGATGTATTAGAATATGGACTTTTCCTCTCAGACAGAACAGAAGTGGAATTCCCCAGTTGCTCTGCCTTCCTCATAACGCTCTTCCAGCCATAGCTCCCTAGGATCTTTCATGACAGAGATGGTATTTTGTGTCTCATTTTGTAAACGTGCATGAGAGCATGTGCACAGAATAAAAAATTCTTTAAGGAATTGATTTTTGTGGGGACTATTTAAGGAACTCAAGTTACTGATGTATTTGAGTTGCTGGGATTTGACCACACATGTTTTAGCAGCATTATGACTGCATTCTTAAAGTTTGCCTGCAGATGTCTTTGGAACTATTAGACTTGTCTCCTCTCTTTGGTAATACTTAAAAAGGAGAGCTTCTGTTTTATACCACCTTGCAACAATCAGATCATACTGTTCCAATGGGAAGTGGCACATGAAACAAATTCTGACTGGGTTTCTTTCGACCTTGCAGGCTACGGGTCGCACAGTCTTAATGGAAGCTGCAAGAGAAGGTGTTCTTGAGCTGGTGCGTGGTCTGCTTGAGAGAGGAGTAGATGTTAACCTCTTTGACAATGAAAGACACAGCGCTGCACATTTTGCAGCCAAAGGAGGCTTTTTTGAGGTATCGTCATTTGCGGTGCTAAAGCGTCGCTGGAAAGCCAAACCTGGGGTGGTTTTGTGTTGGGTTTTTCAGGGGTTGTGTGGGTTGTTTTGTTTTTTTTTCCTTTGAGTCCAGTATCTCAGCTGATCAAAGTATAATAATGAGCAATCTTTGACTGCAGTTCCTTTTTAAGCATTAAAGGGAGTCCAGCAGTGATAGAATCTCTCTCATAATTACAGAGCCTTTTTTTGGCAAAGTACCTCTGAGCGTGTGTGCTAGCGTGCCTCTCTGGTGTGACCAGCTCCATTGGAGAGCTTGTTTCTCTCACCATGTAGCATGTCACAGCTGTGTAACTTGGATGAAACATAACCATTATAAGGGGAGAGGCAAACAGCTGCTAGGTGGGCATTTTCTTCTTATCCCCCATGTCATCTTCAAAGTATATAAAGTTAGGCAGTTTTGATTGTGTATGCAACGTGAGTGTTACTTTTAAGCCAGTGGCCTGCAGAATGCTGGCAGGTGTAAATACTGTCCCTGATGTCTAGAACTGAGGAAGGTTCTATTTCCTCAGTTAAGTAAGCACAGTGCTGCAGAACACTTGAATATTACGTGCACGTTGAACAGTGGGGCATGAGAGAGAAGTTAATTATATAAACTGGGAATATATGATATTGCATTCATTTGTAAGTCATTCTCCCATTTCCTTATCTTAAGAAACAGAGAAGATTTTTGGTGGTACTGTCTTTCATTTTTCTAGATTTTGAGGATTCTTTCAGCTTACAATGGAGATCTAGGCCTGATTGCTATGAATGGTAACACACCACTTCATTATGCTGCAGAGGGAGGATTTGCAACTTGCTGCAAGTTTATAGGACAAAGAGGTACATGCAAAATAAGTTACTCTGCAATTATCATGTATATTCTTTTTTTGTGATAAAGGAGAGATTTCACTTTGATATTTATGAAAGATTGGACTCTGAGGTATCATGAGGCATTCTCGTAAGTGCCTAACATAGGCTATTATGACGTATTTCTACTAACATGGTTAAGATAAATCATTCCTTAAATAGCAGAAACATGATGGGTTTGTATGATTCAGAACTGAACTGTATTAAGTGGTTCTGGTTTTAGTTGTTTTTAGAAGCACCATATTGAACCTTCCAATAGAAAATTAATTTTTGATTTGCTGATCATTTAAAAAAAAAATCTCAGTGTAGACATGGGAAAAACTTGGCGCCTGTGAGCATTGAACCATCCTTCAAAGAAGCTATGATCATTTTCTAACTTAATTAGGTAATTGCATCACCTCAAGATTTGTTTCGAGAGCACCATGCAAAATCGTGTTGTTCTTGTGAGTGAAGTGTTGGACTACTTGTTCATTGCCAAATGGCAAGGTTGGGATATCGAACACCCAGTGACACTTTAATCTTGGTTTGTTTCTTCTTAATGTTGCTCACCGCTTTAAGTAAAAATTAACATTTTTACTAAACTTCTGCCTTCCTATAGATATTCCTGAGGGGAGAAGTAAGTAGAGCAGGGGTTGCCCAATGGATCTTCCTTTGTGAAACAAATGCAGACGCATGGTTAACCTTCCAGTCTGAAATCAATGGTGTGGTTCCATCTACTTTCACTAGAGTTAAGACAGTATTAAATTGTAGACCTTTGACAATTTGTTGCATGCTTGTTACAAGTCTCCTACATTACAAAATGAGAATTCCACTGCATTATCAGTGAAATTGTGCCCATGTGTTCAGGCTGTGATCCGACATGGACAAACGTGTTAACAAAGACCCCAAGAGCCATTGCCAAGGAAGGTGGTTTTAAAGCAGCAGCAGCAGAACTACGTAAAGTTGAAAATACATTTAAAAAGCAGTCCAAGCCTGATGCTAAGGAGGACAACCCCCTCTGGGCACTGAAGCTCTATGACTGGTCCTTAGAGCACGAGGTTGCCCTCCGCAAGGCATTTGAAGCTGTTGACCAAGGAGATGGGACTGTAGCTAAAGAAGATTTTATGTCAGTTCTTCAGAAGCGGTGTGCCTTTGTGACCGCTGAACAAATACAAACTATTGCTGAAATACATGAAGGATCTCAGGCTGAGGGAATCAACATAGAAGAATTTCTTAAAGGCTCTAAATACTTGCAGAAAAGCTGCCTTATAACGTCCTTTGGACCCAAAGGGAAGGCAAAGAAAGGGAAGAAACGAAGAGGCAAAAAAGGCGTTGCCATCCCTGTGCCAATTTGTGTCATTCCAAAAGGCGCATGTCCGCTTAGGGAAGATGGCTTGCCTGTCTACATGATTGAAGCTGTTCAGGACGTTGCTGATAGCTGCCATTTTAACCAAGACCACCCATCTGCCCACCCTGTGCATGATGACCGTGTCTGGTATATAGAGGAGCCAAGGAAGACTTACAGGAATATTAACTACCTTGTGAGAGCAGGAGACATTCTGTCTCTACAGAAAGCATTTGAGGAGGGTGTGCCAGTAGACATAATAGATAGATACTACAAAACACCTTTGATGACTGCGTGTGCAAGTGGGAACATAGATATTGTGCAGTATCTTCTGGAAAAGGGGTAAGACCATTTCAGAGATAAATTTTTTTTTTTAAATTGCTATTTTGGAAGAGCTTTCAAAAGCATATGTTTCCAGTAAACATTGGATACAGCAGACTATGGTTTATTTTCTGGTCATGTAAAGTTTAATATTAAAGTTAGTTCCATAATGTCCTGAGTTATAGAGGGTTAGTTTACTATTTTCCCACATTTCAGTAACAGGGAAATAGAAACACCCAAGAAGTGAGTTCCCTAGGGCTGAAATTTTTGGTGTCGACATTTTGGTCACATGCAGAGTACCTACAAGTCCAGTCTATTGGAACTGCAGTTAGTTCATGCCTATGTCTCAAATAGTGCATCCTTAAAACCGAACGCTCAAAATCAGATGATTTTGGGGAAATCTGGCTAAAGTCTCTTGCTTGAAATTATCCAGGTACTGTCATAACTGAATAATTAAGGCAATCCTGGACTTCCTTCTTTCACCTGTCAGGGCCCTTGCATGCAAATATTTTAAGGGGAAAAGCCTCATTATCACTTTCCTCTGAAGCCTCTTCTTTTTTATTGGTGGACTGCTGTAGTCCTTCAGTCATTCATATAAGCGCCTAAATTAACATCTTCTAAAGATATTTACATTAGTTTTGTTCTCTACCTGTAGCTAGAATTTCATTTTAACATTCATTTCTGAAGACAAGTGGCTGTAGTCATTGCTGCAGTTCCTGCAAAGGCTTAACAGCACATGGATCTTTACACACCCTGACATCCCTGGAGCATACGGAAAGTTGTGTAAATGTGTATATTCAGGTCTTCCAAAGATAAGGATACAAGAGTTAGCAAATTAATCTCCACAGCTTTTCTCAGCCCTCACTAGACAGCACTGGAGACACATCTCATCATATTTAACAGTTTGACCTAGAAATATAATCATATAATCATATGATCATTTAGGTTGGAAGAGACCCTTGGTTTAAAAAAAAAAGTATGAATTTTGAGATTTTTCAATTGACAGAAATGAGAAAATGGAGAGGAAAGTGATCAGTACAGTGTTTAGCTTTGCAGCTTTCAACAGCGCAGGCTTTGAGATACTCTCAGTGTGGCATAGGAGGTCAAATACTTTTTATAATATAACCTTTTCAGTACGATGTCACAAATCCTTATCAGACAGAAAACAAAACGTTTATCCAGAGCTGTAGGAAATGCGGAAGTTTAAACATAAATTGTTTGGATCCACTTTATATCTTGTTCCAGAAAACCTCAGAAGTAAGGTAAAATTTGGCTAAATGCAAATTCAATGCTTAATCAGGAGAAAATGCTGAAGAATGTTTAAACCAGTGCTGTGTTGTCCCTGTTCCCTTCAATTGGTTTGTTTCTGATACAATGAAGTTGGCACAAAGGATTCCAGGGCACAGTATCAGTACAGACATGAAGGTTGAGTTGAGAGAGAAAATGGAATAGCTGGAGCCGCTTAATTTCTTGAGAAATAGAAAGAAAATGAAAACTGCATACGAGTAAACCATAATGGCTAAGCAACTAAAAGGTAACAAAGGTAAAATTGGTAGATTGGGAGAACTTGCTGTGATAAGGTCTTGCCAAATGTAGAATTCTGAAAAAAGATTAAAAGCTAAAACAAGAAAAGATGGATAGATGAACGTGTTCTTTTGATCTAGAGTTAAATATTAACCAGCTGACCTAAAAAGCAAAAAACTTCCCTTCCCAGTTTTTGCTTCCTTTTCCCTCCCCATCTTTTGAAGACATTGGAGTAAATGGAACAGCGTCCCTATTTCAGTTCAGGACCTCTAGGCTGTCCTAAATACAATGGAAAATAATTCACGCTGCTTGAGTGTTAGAGAATCCCTCTCATGAGGTTTTGACCCTGCTGAACCTGCACGGCGAACACATGGGAGATCACGGATCTGGGCACAGGTCATAGACTGTGCTTTCTTCAAAGATACATGGGAACCATATTTCTTCCCTTTTAACCCCATTAGGGGGCTCAAGCAGCTTTGTTCCCCAAGCCTTGCCTTCAGATGCCCCCAGCCCAAAAGCTCCAAAGCAGACGGTTGTGAAAGGGCTGATAAAGCTTTCCCCCAGCTTCACCCTAAAGCAGCACGATGCAAATGTCTCCCTGAAACTAGCCCTTGCATCCTCCAGAACACGCCAGTTTTAACCTGGGAGCAGAGATAGATCTAGTCTAGTGACACAGTGGCTGAAAAAGTTTTAAATCCTCCGATCTTCTGAGGTAGACTTTTTCTAACTCATTTGTAAATTGGGCACTAGGCAATTTTACCATATGTTTCAGAGCACTGCTTCTTTGCCCAGAAGCATTCTTTTCTGAACTCCTTAATCTGCTTTTTGCTGTTCTCAGTGAAGCTGGAACACAGACACCAGCAACATTTTAGAGGACTAAGCTGTTTGAATGCCCACTTTTCTCTGTGCCTGTGAAAACTACCGTGTAGAGGACCCTGTGTTGGCTTAGGGGGGGATATGAGCACCACCCAGGCACACTCTTTCATTTAATATTCAATGACAAACATTATCAGATACTGAAATGGTTTCAGAATAGCAGTAGCAATATGAAAATATTTATTTACAGTGGATGTCCCATTGCAGTGGGCAGTTAACATTGATTGTGTTTGGAGCTGTGGATGTTACTGTATCTAGTAGCTAGCTCCATCTGCCACAACTCCTCTTATTCTTTTGTAGGGCTGATGTAAACACAACAGACAATTTCATGTGGACTCCCCTCCATCACGCTTGCTATAATGGACACCTGGATATTGCCAAGCTGATAGTGAAGGCTGGAGCAGCAGTGGATGCACCTGCAATAGGCAATGCAACCCCGCTAATGAGAGCCATTGAGATCTGCAGATTGGACATAGTCTGTTTCTTAATTGATGCGGGTGCTGACATTGAAATGACAAACAGCAATGGTAAATATGAAGCTCTCCCCCCAGGGACTGTTTCCTTATGTGTATACATGTTCTATTAAAAAACCCTAAGTTTTTAGAACACTTTGAGAAGTCTTCTGAATTTATGATTGCTGTCAGGATTGGGATGAAGGTAAGAGTTAGGTTCAATTAGTTTTCTACAGTATGGAGTCACTATTCTAAGTAGTCAGCTTTCCTGGGTTTTATACATCTAGAGAATAAAGTAACATGATTAATTACATGATTAAAGAGGTTATTGCTCCTCACAGGATATATACAGAGTTATAAGTGGCTTTAATGAAAAAAAATTTCTAGCTAGTTATTAATAATACTGGATGGAAAATTAGATTTACATCACTTATTTTTATGCACAGGCAGCACTGGTTAAAAAACATGCTTGCTGCTTACATGTAAATACTACTCCCTGAGAAAATGGACTTAATAGAAAAACAGATCTGAACTGATACTGAAGTGTTGCCTCCTCACAGCAGATCCCTCATTCAGTATTATTTCCTCTATTTTTGGAGTAATTTAAATAGTTAACATTTATGACATTTTAAGCCCTCGCTCTAACATAGGAGGTAATATTGCTATATAATGAGACTTTTCTTCCCAAAATGCCTTATAGGTAAAACTCTGCTTGTAGAAGGGATGTGCGTTCTCCATTTCTGTTAGTATGTGAAGTTCCAACTCACATGGCAGTTTAGAGCCACAGTGTCTCATCTCATGAAATCCAGGACAGTTTTTCCTTTCCTAGGCACTGAGGGTGTTCAGTACTATTTAAACCACGGGGCTTTCCCATGACTCCTTGCCAGCCACGGGGTGAGCACTGGAAGAGGTAGATACTTACAATAACTCAGTCTCTATTCCTAGCCTTGTACTGTGCTAGCCATCTCCTACTGCTAAATGCTCTCAGCTCTCAAAGATCAAATTTACAACCTGCAGGACCGTTATATTAAACTGCAAGTATCAGGGCATTAAGAGCAAAGCAACCATGCTGAGAATTCCAGCAATATTTGGTTTCAAGGCTCCTTTCTGCAAGCCCTTATTTCTGCAGGCAGTGCTGATGACTGCCAGTCCTCACACCAATGTCAGGCACGCTGCTGATGCATGGAATGGTTAATAAAATAGAGACCTAATTAAATTCAGTTGACTGTAGTGTCATTATCCAGTTACAGTAAATGTCAAGGTTCATTTTCATGGTTTATACAGGCATTTGTGTTCTTTAAACACAGGAAAAAATGCTCTTGATATTGCTAAAGTATTTGGAGATTCGAGAATAATTGAACTGCTCCAAAATAAACTGGAAAATTTGTCAGATGTACCAGAAAAAAAAGAAGCAGGGAAAGAAAAAGTTGTGAAGGCCAAGTCACCTTCTACACCGATGCCTGTAGAGGTACAAGCTGTGAAAAAAGAGGTATGAAAATGGTAACAAAGGATTGCTCTGGTAATAATTAGTAGAGTGCTTCTTTCTTTCGTGTATTTGCCACCCATAACTCTCTAAAGTTATAAATCGTGCAGTTTTGTTAAAGTGAGTATTTTCAGAAGCTGCTACTCCTTCTTGCCAGTACTCATACTTGTTCATTAGTTGAAATTTTGACTTGTTAATTATATAAGCTTCCTGTCTTCCCCAGTCCCACTTAAGAATTATGCCCTATGTCCCTGACAGGACACAGGAAATATTTCCTCTTCTCCTGAAGTTTACAATCACCCAGCTCTGTTGTATCTACTGAACAACTACTAACAGTAATTTGCAAAAGGAAGCACATGTTTCTTTAAAGAATAAGACTAGGGTCCTTTAACTTAGGAGAAAGGTCTTTTTATTCTACCATTTGCCTCAATGAGTTCAATATCAGGCTTGCTGACTTCTCGTTTCCCATCTTGTTCAGGTCCTCGCTCTTCTGCTGTTGACCCAAGTCCTGTTTCTGTCTGTTGTACTTCTGAATGCCTTTTCTGCCCCCTCCCCCAAGAGCCTTGAGTACCTTACCATCACCCTAGTTCCTGAGCTCACATCAGCCTCGCTGACCTCATCCTGGTTGTCTTACTGTGGATTAGATCTTCCTCATTTACCATTGATACTTGTTAGTCAGATCTGGGATGCTATTTAGAGAGAAAATGCAATTTTATCTGCATTGCTGGAAGTGTCCTTGAGCAATCCTGCCCTGAGCAGTGTACTAAATGTGTCCCAGCAGTCAAACATTGGCTTCCCCCTTTCAAAAATGTTCTGAATTTGTCAGAGATAGTATAGGACATGCATAGACAGGAGGATGACAACCTTAGGTGCTCATTTATTCATCACCCAGCAGAGGATGAGATCACCAGTGGTACTAGGTGATTGCCTCCATCTAATCAGGAGGAGGAACTTCTTCACTTTGAAGGTGGCAGAGCCTGCCCAGAGAGGTGGTGGAGTCTCTGCCTCTGGAGATATTCAAAACCTGCCTGGACAAGTACCCATGCAACCTGCTCTAGGAGGACCTGCTTTGGCAGGGGGTAGGACTAGATGACCTCCAGAGATCCATTCCAACCCCATATCACTCTGTGATTCTGCCTTGTGAGTCTTAAAGAGCAGTTCATGGTTTAGTGTGCAAGAAGAAGGGTCATCCTCTACCTTTTAACAGGTTTCCTTCATGAATTTTGGATATGAAAAAATTATCAGCTTGAAGAAAAACAAATTCTGAGCAGATTAAGAAAAACAACAAAGAACCACACAGTAAATAGATAGCAAGAGAAGTGTCAGATGATGCAGGATGTCTGCCTGCCTTCTGAACACAACGTATTTGTGTAACTCCTAACTTCTCCTTCACCCTTCACAGGTATCTCTGCCAGTCTTAGAAAAACCCCTTCTTGAAACGGCAACACATTCCAGTAAGGACAGTGTTAATTATCTGAGCTCCCTGATAACCAGTGGTGCTACCAAGAAAGAGGACATTGCATTCAAAGCCAGAAAAGTACGTACAGTAACAAAGCATGAGCGCAGTTTCATGTTAATTTAAAGGCAGACCTTGCTGTAGATCAAAACCCAGAACCATCTGATGAAATGACTTCACAATTCAACTACCTTGTAGATGGTCTGACACCCTAGAGATTGCCACAAACCAGTAAACTGAAGAGTTAATATAGATGTATATGTGTTTTATATACACACCCATATATTTATATAAAACAAATTATCATGGAAATCACACTCTTATCAGGTTTTAAAATAGGATTAAAGCAGACCTGCAATAAAATACAAATGCAACTATATTCATAATAGGGATTTTTATATTCTTGCACTTAAAGGATAGTGTCCCTCATACACCGGACTGCTACCAACTTCTAATTTGCCTTCTCAATTAGTTATCACATGATTAATTGTGTCTGTGGCAGTTACTGAACCAAACAGATCACAGTACACTAAATATTAGAATCACAGAATTGTTTAGGTTGGAAGGGACCTTTAAGATCATGTTCTGGAAATACAGTTTTTTGTATCAGGGACTTGTTGATACTCATTTGCAAATAATTGAGAAATGGAAAAAGTTGATCAGAGAGAGAAGTAATTTATTAATATTTTTTTTCTCCTTACAAAGGGAAAGAATGCCATTGTTGACTGAGAGGTTTTGTTTGGACCTTGAACATTTCTCTAATGCTGTTTTGTGCAAGTTTCTGCAGTAGTCTCAGGGGAATGAGGCTACATTGCCGGTGACTACAGCTGATTCCTCTTTCCCACTCTGAGGATTCTGGGCTCGAGTCAGTCGTTTTAAACAATTAGCTTTGGATCTTCTTTCCCACATTATCCTTAATCTAAACCCATGGCAAATTATAGATTGGAGGTGACACTAAGAGAATGCCCTGCTTACACCTATACAAATTGTTGTGGTATCTTCCGCCGGGAGGATGCAGTAGTTTTGTTCCATATCTTGGGATGGAAAAGAGTGGTAGAACATGGCTCTGTTTGGATAATACTATCTTCTTAATGTTCTGGTTGCAGAAGTCACGTCCAAATTAAATACAAATATCTTTATTTTCTAGATTTGGACCCCTGAAGCTGCAACAGAGGAGCTAGCAAGAAAGCAAGAATTTCTCCGTGAATACTCTGCTCTTGATGGCCACTCAGAGAGCTTCACAAACCCCTTTAATAGAAAATTCACAGAATAAGCACACCAGCTGGAAGAAGGTATTTCAGCATGTACTTTGAAGGCACAAGGATCTAAGAGGCTACTCCTCTGTAAGGAGGGAATCATGCAGTGCTCAGTACATGTATCCCAGATATGATTAAAAAAAATGTAGCAACTTTTTCCTTTGTGGATTATGTTGCTTACACATAGTCTCTTGTTTCGGGCTTAGTCTGGAAAAAGTTTATCCCCATGTGATTTAAATTTTTGAAGCTGGCTCAGTGCAGTTCATGGAATGGCCACTCTGGTGAAACACGTGTCCTTTTTCTTTGTAAAGGTACGGCTTTATGACACTACTTTTCTACTTTTTTAACCCCAACATAAAACTTCTCAGTGGAAGATACAATTGTTACCCTTTCTACTAAAATGTTATTAAAAAAGCTAACGAAGACAGCATTCAGAAATTAATTGTCTGCAGAAGCAACAGAAGGTACACGTTTACAACCAGGACTACTACTGTCCAGCTTACTGCTTTTCTGTTCTCATATGCTTGCAAGAGTGCATAAACCTTTCTCCGTACTCATTGAGGATGTATTCCCCAACTGCAGTTTGGTAAAGCTCTTATCAAGACCTTTAAATGACTGGAGGGTAGCTAACATGATGTCCATCTAAATAGGCTGGAAGGAGGATCTGGGGAACTACAGGCCTGTCAGTCTGACCTCGGTACCAGGAAAAATCATGGAGAGGATCATCCTGAGTGAGCTTCATGGCAAGTGCAGGGCAGCCAAGGGATCAGGGCCAGCCAGCATGGGTTTATGAGAGGGAGGCCTTGCTTAACCAACCCGATTGCTTTCTATGACCGTGTGACCCTGCCTTCTAGATAATAGTAAGGAAGGCTGTGGACATTGTCTACCTGGACTTTGGTAAGGTCCACACAGAATTCTCCTGAAGAAGCTGGCGAATCGTGGCATAGACAAGTGTACTTTCACTGGGTAAAAAACTGGCTGGATGGCCATGCCCAGAGAGTTGTGATTGATGGGGTGAAATCTTGTTGGCAGCCGTTCACCAGTGGTGTCCCTCAGGGCTCAGTTTTGGGGCCAGTCTTGTGTAATATCTTTACTGATGATCTGGATGAAGGGATTGAGTGCACCCTCAGTAAGTTTGCAGACAACATCAAACTAGGTGGGAGTGTTGATCTGCTGGAGGGTAGGAAGGCTCTACAGAGGGACTGCACAGGTTGGGTCAGTGGGCCAAGGCCAATGGGATGAGGTTCAATAAGGCCAAATGACGGGTCCTGCATCTCAGTCACAAAAACCCCATGCAGTGCTACAGGCTTGGGGAAGAGTAGCTGGAGATCTGCCCAGCAGAAAAGGACCTGGGGTTGCTGGTGGACAGCCTGCTGAACACGAGCAAGCACTGTTCCCAGGTGCCTAAGAGCATCCTAGCTTGTATCAGGAATACCATGGCCAGCAGGAGTAGGGAAGGGATCATGCCACTGTACTCAGCACTGGTGAGTCCTCACCTTGAGTACTGTGTTCGGTTCTGGGCCCCTCACTGTGAGAAGGACATTGAAGTGCTGGAGTGTGTTCAGAGGAGAGCTACCAAGCTGGTGAGGTGTCTAGAGAACAAGTCATAATGAGGAGAGGCTGAGGGAACTGGGCATATTTAGTTTGGAGAAGAAGAGGCTGAGGGGTGACCTCATCGCCCTCCCACAACTACCTGAAAAGGAGGTTGTAGAGAAGTAGGTGATGGTCTCTTATCTCAAGTGATTAATGACAAGACCAGAGGAAATGGTCTGAAATTGCAGCAGGGGAGGTTTAGAATAGATATTGGGAAGAATTACTTTACTGAAAGCATGGTGAGGCACTAGAACAGCCTGCCCAGGGAGGTGGTTCAGTCACCCTCCCTGGAGGTACTTAAGAAATGTATAGACACGGCACTTCAGGGCAAGCTCTAGTGGCCAAGCTTGTAAGGGCCTTTTGTGTGTGTATAGCTGGACTCAATGATCTCAGAGATCCTTTCCAGCCATGATGATGCTGTGATTCTTCAAACGTATTCTAATGTTGTAAGACTCCAAGAGCTCTCTGGCTCAAGTGTACAGCTACTTTTGCAAATTTGTTTTCAAACTTACTCTTATTTTAACTGCAAGTGTTGAACTCTGGAATCTGAGCTTCAAACTGGGTTCCTTCCTTCTGGCTGGTTATTTCCTGTAATAAGAACCAAGTTTTGCCTTTGTTGATGTGTGAGGTAGGATTTCCATACCTGGGTGTGCGTAGGTGTGAAGAGAGCAGAGTGGAAGATCGTTGGAGAAAGCCCGCATGGTCACATTCTCGACAACACTGCCACTGCCCGCTGCAGTGATCCCTTTTTCACTCTGGCTGCACATCCAGATGTAAATAGGATATTCAGTAGATAACCAAAACAAATGCAAAGGAAGTAGATGTATCTTGTGAGATCCTATTTTCAAATAGCATCACTGAACATAGTTGTATGAATGCAGTTGTGCACAAGTAGCTTATGAGAAGTTGCTTACACTGAGAAAATATCCTGATCTGTTTAGCATTTTAATAGTTCGGTAAAGACAGACTTTACAGGCAAGTGAGATACCGTTTCAAATATCAGCTGTCCTGGAATTCTTGATATCAGCATATCATCTTTGCCTGTCAGCATAAAACTTGTGCTGGCTGCAGATGATTTAAATACCAAAAATAACCGTGTTAAAGTTAGTCATAGAAGGCAGTGTGGGTAAGGAGCAGGGTGACCATGAACAGTTGTAAGTAAACCTGCATCTCTAGAAGGAGGAGAGGCATGGGGTCAATTTGCTAAATGGTAGTCATCAAAATAAAAATCAAGCAGCACAGCCAGACACTCCTAAACTTACCCTGCAAGTTAAAACTGCGTTTCTGGCAGAGTTATGTCACAGAGGTTAGCTGGGGGAGCTCCACGCTGGTAGCTGCATTTGCTCAGCTTTCCTCTCTGGAAGTACTGTGGAAGTTCTCCTCCCCTGGGCAACTGTTGCCCTGCTAAGGCATGGACCATTTCCTGCCGGCTCTGCTCAATAAGGTAGCCATAAGCAGATTGGTGAGAACTTGAATGCAAAGGGAACCAGCTACAGTGGCCAGCAGAGGGGCTGTCTCCTGCCTCAGTTCAGATCATATTACAGAGTTAGGCTTGTTGGCGGGTAGCCTCTGAAAACGTTGTTTGGAGAAGAGAGCTCCAAGAGGGAGACATTTTCTGTTCCCATGTGAAATCCTGTGTCTCCCTTGTGCTTTTTGATCCCAGCCAGAACAGGCTGCAGACTCGCATAGTCTTTACATGTTGTCCCACAAGAAGAAAGGCTGCACTTCGACTTCACAATCGGCACACAGTGTGATGGCCAAGTAGAAAGAAATAGTTATGCCTTTTTGGCCTGCTGGTCTTCTCTGCAGCAGGCTGGCCAAAGAGTTGGGGGACTTGTCTCACAGGCCACCACCCCATCTCTCATCCAGCCCCCAGCCTGGGGCTGGCTTTCTGTAGGAGCAAAATGACATAAGAGGCAAGACAAAGTGTCATCACACATGAGACGAGGCGAACCACCCTACCATAGGCAGTTGTGGAGACAGCTCGTTTGTGCAAGAGAAGAAACACACTGAATGGACGTGAGGGACATTTCACAGGACTCCCTGTCCTGGGGATTTCAGTCCCCATCCCCAGTTGTTCGCTCAGGCTTGGTTAGTGCTCTTTGCTGCCGTTGGAATAGAGAGCAAAGCACTGCTCTCCTAAGTGAGAGAGCCTTCTGGAAAGCTGAATCAGTTGGGTGTCAGAAAATGTATCAAGAACAAGGAGACTCGCAGGTGGGAGTTCAAACAGATTATGACTGTGACTCAATCTTGAGATAGGTACTACAAGTGAAAAATAAATCAAAGGGAGAAACCAATGCAGAAAAATTAAGCAGGCAGAGGGCAGCAACACTGAAAGGAAAAGGATGAACTCTGCACATCTACACGACCTAAGACTAGATGAGTCGTCCAATACTTTTGCTTCACAATCAGGCTGTAATCAAACCTTAGTCACCCTTTGTCATTTCCCTTTAAAGTTCAAGGCACTTGTGAAATCTTCAAGTATTGTTTCGGACCCCTGTGAGTACCTTGGGCAAGCTGCTCTTGACACCCAAAAGTGCCTCACACCCCTCCATTGCAGAACATGGGCAATTAGATTTCTCATCCCCTGATTTCCAACATGTGCTATTCCTAGTTGACTTGCAAAACACATGAGATGAGTTAGGGCTGGGTACTGCTGTTGTAGACACCACTGGTACACATTTATGTGCTTAAGACTCAGTTCTTCAACTCCAGATTGTTTTTCAAAGGCTCCATTATGGAGAAAGCTCCAGTGCCGAATAACAGATTCTAAATTTATCAGATACTACAGGACATGAGTCGCAGTGCACCAAGAGGTATTGGATGGAGAAGACCTCAGTGAACCATCATCTGCTTCAGGCCTACCTTGAGCTAGTTCTAGTTTCATTTAAAAACCAAACCAAAACCCCCACATCACCTTTGGGGTCCTTTCTCTCACATGTAGGGACAGCTGGATTTACACACACCCCAAGTTCCCCATTTCATCCATGCCCCTCACCGCAGCAACCCACACATTTCTACCCAAAATGCAAACATGCACAATGCGTCCCTTTGTGTGGTTCCTCTGACCCTGAGGCTTCTCTAAGCTACTCTTCAGTTTCACCAGTTTGTCTCCACTATTGCTTTAAAACTAAGACACAACCAGAGTTACCTTAAGCCAAGCAAACAGTGCAATAAATCATCACTTGGATATGACAACAGCTTCAGTAAAAGCCACAAGATGAGATACATTTGGCAAGAATCCCTCTCACCTCTGTCCTCAGATTATTTTACAAGCTTCCTACATCCAGCACACCTATTTTTTTCCCCAATTCACCGTATGCTTCATGAAAAAAAACAACCAAAAAAAACCCCTGAAATAGAAGAACAGACTTTTTCTCCTCATTTTTAATGCATTTGCCATTCACAATTGGGTTTTTGGAAGGCAAATTGCAACACAAATATTGTTCTATTCACAGCAATCTCTGCTCTTATGCCAGCACAAAACAGGCAATAAAAAGCAGAATTCTTGAGCTGCTGTAAGTGCAGTGGAGGTAATAAATATGGCTACAGCTTAGGAACTTTTGAATGGCTCCTAAATAGCCCAGCTTATCAATTGCTTGAGATTGAACCCCAGGAAATTTGATTTAGCCTTACTACTGCTACAGATCCCTTGCCATAACTCCAAGGAATGTCTCATTTGCAGTAACAAATCAGGGAAGGGTTCCAGCACAAGGAATTGAATTGGCTTTAAAGGGCGAGAGGAAGGAAGATTTCCCCTCCCCCCCCCTCCCAGCAAACAGACTTAACTGGGAGAAGGCTGTCATAGTGCGCTGTTATTATAGGCCTTAGAGACCTCTTGGAAGGAAAAGAAAAAACAAGAAGTAAAATAAAACAAAAGCATAATGCTAAGCGTGATCCTCCTGGAAGGGCTGGGCAAGTCCTCTCCTACTACCAGCAGTGCTTGTACAACCCAACAGCCCTTTTCCTGTAGCACAGGACTGGCAGGGGGCTCCAACACTGTGGAGCTGCTACCTCTATCCTACTACAGCCTCCGACATTCTGCTTACAGGAGAAATGGAGTCCAGGTACCCCAAAAAGAAAAGACAAAGCTGTAGAAAGACAATGAGCAGACTATAAAAACAGGAACCCGTTATTTTAGTGCAATCCAGCTCCCACCTGGTGACTACAGAAGGAAAAAGAAGCCTGGCACTTCACAGGGAATTGCTGTTAAGCTGTACAACCGTTAGAGAGGGACAAACAGAAACATTCACCCAAGCAAAAAGCAGCTTCAAATTGCCTATTAATTCTGAATACCTGTCAGCAGTTGTTATCTGATGGGCCAGAGCACCCAGCATCTACTGAAGAGAAAAAGAAGAAACCAAATACAACCATTACTTACAAACAACCATTACAAACAGCTGGAGATTTGTTTCATTGTGACTTTCATCCCCTCACACCTTTCAGCCCCCCCTTCAAGGTACCTTAGTCCTCCATGTAGCTTCTCACCTTGCTAGGACTGTTTGTCCCCTTCCTTTTCCCACCATTTTTCCCTCTCCTGCCTGTGGTGACCACATTTATAAAAGTGTGGGGGTGCTCCCTGTCCCAGCTGGTTGGAATTGGCTGTTACTTGCCATCAGCTGGGCCTTCCCCTTACCAGCCTGAGAGTTCAATGGCTTCTCGTAGTCTCAGTGCGACTCAAAGCCTACTGGGGCGAGCAGATTTTAATTTCTCAGTAAACAAAGAATATACACCTTCTGACAGTAAAACCTCTCTCTTTGTACTGAAAAGCACCATCTGCATTTGAAACACTGATTTGCATCTTTTTAAAAATGAATTTGCTGAGGCCGGGCTCCTAACCTGGTGCAGTGTGCTTTCGCTGAACAACTGTGGGAGGGAACTTCTCCTGAATATAAAAAATATTCAGCGAAAATGAATTTCAGAGATGCATGTTGCTTTGCTTACAGAAACCGATTTTAAAATGAGCTCTGAGCAGTCACAGCAAGACCTGCTGGAGAACATTGAAAAATGTTGAAATGTTTTCCTCTTGAATAAAATTTTGATAAAGCTTGTGAGCAAAACTTTAAACCCGACCATTTTCCTTCAAGCTCCAGATAGGGTTGTGTGTAAAATAAGAAAAAGAAAAGGAAATAAACTCAATCCTTAATGCCTCTGTTCTAACAGACTTTTCAGAATTAATAGTTTTCACTAAAATAAATAACAAAGAACCCATGGGCTTTGGACAGTCCTGTTTGCTTGACTCTGTGTGTTGTGCCCTGTGCCAGCCAGGGAAGATGAACAATTGCTCATGACATGTATGACCTATCACCATCGAACTACTGGCTGCTTACAGGAGCTGTCTGCAGCATGCTGGGCTGCTTGGGAGAGGTCAGATCCCTCCACACGATGGCTGAGCCTGCGGAAGAAGAGCGAGGTTGTGCCTGACTCTGTTGGGTTTGGTTATGGTGCTAGGATCCTTGCTAGACTCCCAGGTTTAAAAACCTGCCCCAAATCTTCAAAAGCAGTAAACACCATTCAACCCCATGTGCCTCCCTCTCTAGCAGAGCAGGTCTTTTATCTCACACTCTGCACCTCGGGCTTGGTACCATGTACAGAACATGCCTGAGGAACCCTCCAGCACTCCTGTCTTCAGTATATCTTCAGCTGCTGAGTTTCAGATGTTCGGTCCGAAACTCTGTTGCAGCAAGTGCTGAGCCAACTTCTGGAATGAAGGTCCGTATCTAGGGCCTGCTTGTGAATTTGCATTAAAAAGGCTCTAGGAAAAGACTGGGGGGGGAGGAAAGAGTATTTAATAATCATGCAGGTTCAGGTTGGAACCATGCCAGCATGCACTAACACCAACTTTCCTTCATGCTCTCTGCCCACATATAGCATGGCCTTGTCTCATCAGGACTGGTGCAAAGACCTCCTGGTGGGCGAGGGGGAGGGAGGAGGAAAGACACCACTCTGTTACACACCATCACAGCCCAGCAAGGCAAGAAACACCCTGCTCCTTCCTTCTGTAGTAAAAAATTGCCTTATGATTTAAAAAGGCTTACACTGCAGCGGCTGAGACATCAGTGCTTTTTCACTGGGTTTTCTGCCTGGGGTACTGACAACAGCCAGAAATTTGCCTGGAAGCAATAACCTAAGCCAAAAAAAAAAATAAAGCACAAGTGAAAGGCACAATTGAAAGTCACATCTGAAGAGGCAAGATACTGTGCCAACGCAGTCAGCAGCCCAGCGGATATTTTAGGCTGTTTAATCCTTCAAATATATGCCAAATACATACCTGCAAGTCCTCAGCAGACAGCTTTGCTTCTGTCAGAGGGTCACTCCAAAGCAAAGCAAGCGTTGGTGCCTTCCTTCCTCTACAGCTTCTAGTAATAAGAAGTTATAATTATTTAAGTTATATAGCAATAATTGCAATACAACACAAATAATTGCATTCCTACTAACCCTCTTTTGGGGAGCCACAGTCCAGCAAGTAGCTTTCCCCATCCATAAAGCTGCATTACTTTGTGAGGGAAGCCCCGGTGTTGGAGACAGGAGGCAGGCAGGCAGGGGAGCAGAGCTGGGGGCAGCCCCATCCACCCAGCCCCTTTGCTTTGGTTTTTGGTAAAAATCAGACTGTTTTGGTGGGTGATGCCCCTGGAAAGCACTGCCCAGAGTCCCCCTGCCTGCAGCAGCCTGAGAAGTGGGATGGTGGCAGTGTGCTGTGGCACTCACTGCTGCTGCGTATTTAGCCCTGCTGGGAAAATTTGGCCCTGCATTGCACATTTGCCCAAGACCAACCGAAGGAGGCAACGTAAAGCTTCCTGACACCATCTCAGTCGGGTGCTTGCTGTTGATCCCTGGGTGGGCAGGGGAGCATGGGGCCAGGGTTTGGTGGGAACCTGGTGCTCACACTGTCCCTTTGCTGGTTTGATAACCCACAGGCTTTAATCACGGAAGGGAAGGCTTGAAGAGAGTGAGGGGTGTGGAGAGGAAGCTGCTGGTAATGTCAGAGGCAGAAAGGCAATTCTGCTGGCGTAAGGAAAGCAAAGGTCTGCTCCTGGGGGCTGGGACATGGCAGAGGCTGCGGCATAAGAAGGAAAGGGGGCATCTCACCCACATGCCATGAATAAAAGTCACTGTCAGGGGAAAGCTCCTTCCACGAGGCTTTTGCCTCGGCCAGGCAAGAGGGACCGAGCATTTTGCATGCTCTATTTTCTTCGCAGCCCAGAGCAAGACCTGGGGCTCAGATGTCATTCTGAGCGGCTTTCCGCCTTCCTTGTGATTATTTAACCAATACATTTCCGTCTGCCAGCCGACAGAAAGGAGATCCTGGTGCAAAGCGTAGGGCAAGAAGGACAGAAATACATTTGCATTCCTTCAAAGTGCAGGATCGGTGCAGCGGCGAGCCCTCGGCCAACCCTCACCGGGACTTCTTGGCCGGCAAGGGACCAGGGGGACGCGCACCCACCTCTGCGCCCACCCCTAGCACCACTGCTGCAGGGTTCGCATACCAGCGTTTTCTTCCAATCTCTGCTGCCCTCTGCTGTTGCGAAGCCAAGGCAGAGAGGAAGGCGCTTATGATGAGCCAAAGCCTCGGTTTTTTTTTTTCTGCAAAAGCTCACCCTCATCCTCATTAAAACACCAGCATAGTCACAGCCTGTGGTTTCCCCTTCTTTGTCCCCAACAAACTCTGAAGCCATAAGGCAATGGCACTCGGGGAAGGATCTCTTGCTTAATCACACCACAATGATTTAGGAAGACTTGATTTGCCCTCATTACCTCACATCAGGTTTAATCAACTTACAGACTACAATTCTAAAAAAAAAGAAGAAAAAAAAAAAAAGAGTAAGATGAAGATGAGGGTTAGAGGCTCTGGCTTGAATCTGGGTCCCTGCACTTGGGATTTTCCACTTGAATTTTTCCCTGCACCAGAAGTAATTCTGGGAAACTTATCCCTGACCCATCCGCTGCTGCTGCCTACAACCTCACATTTAGATCAGGCCTCAGTTTCCCATTAGGGGCCTAGGGAAGAGACTGCCTCTTGCAGGGGCTCACCCAGCCCCTCTGTGGGGTTCTTGGGGAAAAGTGGAGGAATTATTCTCTAATCCCTGCCTGAAGTGCTTTTTAAACAAGTTAAGGCAAAAGCTGCCTTTTTTATGGAGATAAAGAACGTGAAAAGAGAGCAGGGATGGAGTCAGACTGCTGCATGTGTGTAATGGGCGCTGGTTTTGTCCAAGCTCCACCGCTTCCATCACCTGCTGCAAAAAGGATCTTTAAACCAGGCATAGACTGCTCTGCTTCTGCATGTGCAGACGAGGAGACAACACCCATTAAGCAGGCTCCTGGCTGAAGAGGCAGACTGTGAGCCCTATGTTGAACCTGCTCCTCTGGTGCCACTTGGCATCATCGTGGCCAGCCTCCGTGGCCCAGCACCGCTCAGCAGGGCCCAGAGGGAAATGCCTCCCCCTAAAACACCCACCAGAGAGCTGGAAATTGCCAGCAGGGCAATCATCCCATGATGATTTGCTTGGTCACAGGAGGGAGGCAATGTAGCCCTGTAGATAACATACCGACCCAGAAATCCAGACCCTTTTTCCTCTCCTGCACCTCCAGGAATGATGGCTTCATTCCTTGATGCTTGAATTTCTGCCCCTGCAAAGCAAGGGCATAATTTCCACCGTGAAGCAGTTTGACAGCTGTTGGTAACAAGATTTATGATTATTGAGGAGTTACTTAGTACAGCTCTTAGATCCTGCTCCATTGATTTTTCTTCGCAGACTCTGTGGCTCCTGCCCCTATTACCGGTTAACTAACACCGGCTTCTGGCCGGTGGCTTCTGGATGTTGTGTTTCTGGAGAAAGACCTCAGCACTCAGAGCTGCACAGAGAGAGGAGCGTCTGCCATGATCACCAGAGGTTTCAGTCTAAATTAAATCTTGAATCTAAGCTTGTTTCTTTCTTTTCGGGCCAACCCCTTGGACCAGTGCTTGCAACAAGTTAAAAACACAATAACCAATGCCATAATTAACTCATAGGATACTTAAGAGGATGAAATACCCTTCTCTGATGAGCTCTTTGAAAAGTAACAGGTGATGGTAGTCCCTAGAGCAGGTAATTCCTCACCGGTCCTGTTGCTTCTATGACTCATAGCCAGCTCAACACACCTTCCCAAGCTCCGCTCTCTGCTGCCCTGTGATTCTCTGCTCTGCTCTGTGGTCCCCAGGGAAGGACTTATGGGTTGTGCAGTGGAGGGTTTCTCCAAGCTGATGCAAGTTTTGATCCTTAAGAAGGAGTTGCTTTAATGATCTAGGCTGCAGGGCAAAGAGAGGTATCTTGTTCAGGTTATGGTACTCAGTTTCAGGGGAGGAGGTGGGTTAATAGCTGGTAAATACGCCTTCTGTCTCTGAGACTTTATTAGGTTGCATTACTTGGATAGCAACAAGCAATTTTCCCCCTTCAGTAAAATCTATACCATTTGGCTTAGTAGGATTAATAACAAATAACAGAAAAAAAAGAAAGCAAATTTGCCACAAGCAGATTGCCTGAACATCCTTTGTGTGTGCGTGTTTCTGAGTGTGTGAAGGACAAGAGCCTGAGTCACTAAAGAGAAAGGTCTCAGGAAGCCCAGATAAAACATCAAACCACTCAGCACCATTTCTGCTGTGTTTATGCAGTTGTCATTTAGCCACAGGCATAAAACCAAGTCTCCCTCACGTAGCCGAGCTGCCAATTCACAGTCTGGTATGGAACAGCACAAGTTCAGGGTCAGTACTGCCTGTGCTTTGCCTCCCTGCTTCCCCAGATTTGAATTAAACTGGTTAGGCTGGGAGGCAGTGCTGCAGGATTCCCCATTTCCTAGTCCCAGCAGAGGTGGCGAGCCTCCCCTGAACACACCTGCAGTTGCCTTTAAAATCAACTCAAATACCGAAGAGGAGCTCAGCACTCTGCTTCCAGACCCCAAAACTGGGTTTCCATTCAAGCACATTTGTTTTTCCCCAATCCCATTCACAAAGCGACAATGGACAGACAGTGTCTACAGACAGGAGACACTGGAGGAATGAGAAAGCCCTCACCATGACAGGAGCCTGTGTACTCTGAGCCATTTCAGCAGCAGTGCTGGGCCCTTTGCTCTTCAGGATGTAAGAAAACAGCATGGAACTGCACTAACAGATTTTGACTTTCAGGTACTGTGAGAGAATGGTCAATTCTTAATAAGGTAATTAAAGTTCCTCTTTAATAAACCAGCATGAAACATTTTATGGCTCCTGGCTATGGCCCAATGTAACTGAAATTCAAATAAACACACTGACAAAGAAACATCCATTTCATCTAATGTTTATTGACCAGATTTAAAAAGCAGTAGGCTGATGCAGGAATCCTCCAGAGAGCTTGCTGCTGCTGCTCTGCTGGGGGATGTCTCCAGGTTTTGGCTGGCTGTGCTCTGCCACCATGCAGAGAGCGCCTCTGCAGCCTCCTGGCTCTCCAACGAGAGATCACAGCTCCGCCGGTGTTACACCATCCACATCCACCCCTTACTGTGCCAGTGGCTGGAAGCTCCGTACCAGGCAGCCTGCCTTGAAACAAACAGAACGGCTCGGCTTATTGCCACTGAAGCACGATTCTCTGTGTTCCTTATCAGGGGGGCGTGCTAATTAATATCTTGGAAGGGGCTGTCGGGAGCATGTGCTGATTTAGTGCATGTCCAGTGAAGAGGTGCTGCGTGGAAGTGTGACACTGGAGCTGGCTTCTTTATTTAACTCCAGATTTCTTTGCCTCTCTACAGCAGCAGCTGTCTGCCTGCGCTTCTCTAGCCCTCTCTGTCACAGCCCCAGGCATCACAACAACTTTGGTCTCTTAAAGACAGATCCAACTATATTTGTACTGAATTATTTTTACCCATGTATATCACAGATGTGAAAACAGTACAAGCAGTGGGTCTTAACAAAACCAACCCTCCACGCTCAGCCCCAGGATTTCAAGGTGCTTCTGAATAACCTGGAGATTTCAGGTCAACCGAGAGGCTGTTAAATTGCATCCACGAGGATCTCTTTCTGAATTTTCTAGCATAGCTGGATGGCAAAAGCAGTGGCCTACCCCTGCTGTAATTTTTTGCTAGAGAACAGACTTTCTCAGTTTCTGCTACCTGCTTTTATCCTTCCTTTGGCATTGCTTCATCCCTCATGCCCTCCGGCGTCGTTGCAACTGCTGAAACCCATCAGGCCTGCCTGGTTTCACCTCTCGCTGTGTCCATCTCTCCCTCTTCTGGGCTGCACCTTGTGCACCATTCTGGTTTTCTCCTCTGCTCTCAGTGGTGTTTCCACTACATCACTTCCAGCACCGTATGCTTCTCCCTCTTGCATCTGCATCTTCCTCCCCACGGCTGTCGGCTTTTTTGGCCCTCCTTCAGTAGAACAGGCAGCCAGTTGGTATTCCCACACTGGAGGAAGAGTGCTCGTCACAGTTCTCAAATTCCCATTGCTAACAGCCAGTCTCCTTTGGTTACCCAAAAGGGAGCTCAGCAGACAAGTTTTCAGCTGCCAGCTAGCAAGCATCCTCAGGAGTATTCTCTATTTCTGTCGATAGCTCCTCCATTGCTACCACTGCATACCAAGATCCTATATCCTAGTATTTTTCCATGGGAGAAGACAAATTACCCAGAATCTTCTGACTTTCAAAAAGTGATCACTGATTATCTCCCAGCTGCAACCAGGAATGCCTCGAGGAAACTTGCACTTTTGAATACACCAGGGCACACACAGCGATTCGTCTCTTTGGAATGATTACAACTTGCCTTTGTGCTGCCAAAATGCAATTACCACCATGGGACAGCTGGAAACATACCAGTAACTCCAACTCTAAACAATCCAGATGTGTGATTGACAAGTGTTGCCCACTTTGTACATTGTAACAGGAGTCTCTTGGGTTCACATCTTCTACTGAGAACAGCAGGATGTACCTGGAAATTGTGTCAGCACCAACCAACAAAAGCAAACAAATTCCCCAGGGCTGGTTTCAGGGACTGTTGCCTGGGTTGGCCACCGCTCTGCTTTGGCCAACTCCATAAAGGGCAGGTATGTAGAGACAAACAGTACAGGAGATCCTGCAGACATGTTCTTAACAGAGCTGTCACCCTCTCCTCCCTGCGTGCAGACACCCCCGTACCCTGTCCACATGTCCTGCCCCAGGGTTGCAGAACAGCCCTGGCTGCTTGCCTCCAGCTTTGCAAAGACCTACCCACGGTTCTCCAATTGCAGTATTCAGCTGCTCTCCAGTCTTTGCTTTCTGCCTCACCATCTGCTTCTAAATATATTCTGTTAACACGTTATTTTGCAGGGGCTGTTGGTACATGAGAGGAAGCAGGTTTAACAATCACCACCACGCTGTATTTCTGAAAAGTCAAATACTACATACTGCATTTCCTTTGGTGAGTTTAAGTGCTCTGACCTTTATAACTCCACAAAGTGTTGGGAGGCAGGGAAGGGAAAGCATGGAGAGCATCACTCCCTGTGGTGGTGCTATATCTGTTCCTTTCTCCTGCTCTGGGTTTGACCATGATCTGCAGACGTGCACACTCCAAGGCCAAGCCCCAGAGCTGTACCCCCAGGGACAGTGAAGAAATCAGCACAGGAGTGAGTCTGGTCTCCCACTTCCAAGGAAGCTCAATACTCCCTCCTTAGTGAGGGTGGTGGCTCCCCAAGATCCAAGGTCCCCAGGACCAGGCCAGTTCCACCATGGGGCTCAAAGCTGACCTGATTTGGCCTCTTCTGCTCTCACAGGGTGGTGTTGCCAAGATGGGTCTCCATGATGTCCCCACCACAAGAGGACACACAGCTCTGGGAGCCCAGGTGATCCCTGTGGCTGGTAGGGCACAGGTGAGGAGCTGGGGTGGGCATAACCCTTTGCTGTGTGGCCCTCAGAAAGTAGAGTATCATAAACTGCACACCAAAGCTTGGCATAAAAGCACAGTAACTTTAGCTGGAAATAGCAACACTCTCCTCCCATGGAAAATACATGCCACGTGCATTTATCAGAGTCCTAGATTCCTGTATTCTGCTGTACTACCACCCTTTCCAGTACACACGATACAGCAAACGTTATCATAGATGAAAATGCGATTACCATCTCTATACCCTGAGCCTCACCTCCCTTTAGTGAAGGTGTGATCCAAAGGATGATGAAGATAACAGACATCTCAAAACTGCCTGGGTTAGAACAAGCTCTGTTTGGCCAACTACACATCATAACAAGGTAAAAAGGAAAGTCTTCTCCAGATCAGCTGTAAATTGTAAACTGTACATGAACTACACTTGCATATATGTATGTAAGTTTGATATATATGTAAGCTATATTTAAATACATACATGTTAAAGCCTTAGTAGGGCTGAATGATCCCTACAGGCTGAGCTATTTGAATTTCCCAAGATAAGACTTAGGCTCCTAATTTTGTTCACTGCACTGAGGACATTAATCTAAGATATTTATATGAAAAAAACTCATATTTTTCAACAGCTGAAATTCTTAAGGCCTTATTCAGGTTAGCAGGATTTAGAAGCTAGATTGAGATCTGCGTCACATGGGAAAGAGAATTGCTTTTTTCCAACTGACTACAATAATGATTATGAAAGGAAAGAAAATCCTACCATTTGAGCAGACTTCTCCAAGTCTACACAAGATGCTCTCCGGCAGCTGGGTGCTACCCTTCTGATTTCCAAGAGCTCTGTAGCATTTCAATGCATTACTGCAGAAAACAGATGTATTTTTATGGTAATCATTTTAACACCTTTGACATTGTTTTGTAACTACCTTAGATCCTGTTACACTTCATAAATCTGTGGAGAGAGATGAGGGCTGACAAGTCTAAAATTAAGGAGCAAAGGAGACCTGACTCACTTTCTGGGACTGCCAGTTGCTCCCTGTATGAGCAAGTACATCACCCAGTGTCTGCGCAACACTCCAGCCTTGCCCAGGAACCCTTCTTGCTCCAGCTATGTATTTCAGAAGAAATTATGGACCTGTTGGAATGAGTCCAGAGGAGGCCAGGAAGGTGACCAGAGCACCTTCTGGAGCATCTCTCCTGTGCAGATAGACTGAGAAAGTTGGGCTGTTCAGCCTGGAGAACAGAAGGTTCTGGGGAGATCTTACAGCAGCCTTTCAGTACCTAAAGGGGACCTACAGGAAAGCTGGTGAGGGACTCTTTATCAGGGAGTACAGTGATAGGATGAGCGGTAATGGTTTTGAACAGAAGAAGGGTAGATTTAGGTTAAGTATCAGGAAGAGATTCTTCACTATTGGGTTAGTGAGACACTGTCCCAGGTTGCCCAGAGAAGTTGTAGATTCCCCATCCCTCGAGGTGTTCAAGGCCAGGGGGATTTTGAGCAACCTGGGATAGTAGGAGGTGACCCTGCCCATGGCAGAGGGGTTGGTGCTAGATAATCTTTAAGGTCCTGTCTGACTCTAACCCTTCTATGGTTCTATAAATTTTCAGGGTGCAGGTTAGGATGAGAAAGTCAGTGGCATCCAGGCATATTTCCATCACATGCACTTAGTGTGGCACAAAGTCTGCACCCACCTTCTGTGGCCACACAAGAGACCATGGGCGGTCAGGGCTAGCAGCTGATCAGCATGGTAATATGTTATGTGGGCAGGCCAAGACTAAATTTTATGATTTGCTTTGGGCAACTGTTTCTAAATAATAGCGAAAACTAGCCTTTCAAAACAAACACATGGCCTTTTCAACCAGAATTAATAATCTATTTTTAGGTTTTGTTCCAAATATTCTATATTTCTAATAGGAAACTGGGAGCAGGGAGGGGAGGAGATGATAAAGATACCTGGGGTTTGATAAAAAAAAATGTATTTAGTTTTCAGAGATCCATATATTGTTTGGTGAGCTCTGAAAACATGCTGCTATAGAAGATGGAAAAATTTTGAAGATCATATTTTGTTAAAAAACCACAAACACAACAAAACCACAACCCCCCCAAAAAAACAACAAAAAAAAAAACCACCCCCCCAAAAAAAAAAAATAAAAGGCCACGAGAAATTTAGAGACAGGCCCTTCTTCTCTTCTGGCCCTGCCTCAGCTGGGACAGTCCCCTGGCTGTCTTTAACTGCCTTCAACTCTATGCTGGCCCATGAGAGCTGTGGACAATCACTCTGCAAACAGCCAGAAAAGCCTCTGGGTCAATGTATGCCTCAGCAGCAGTGTTTGTATTAGATAGATTCTCTGCTTATCAGATCCATGTATTACAGTCTTTCTTTCTTATGCTACAAGCATTAATCAGAGAGGCCTTTCTGGAGGGAGGATATTGATGATGAGTTGAGGATAACATCTGCAATGGGATTTTGCTACTAATATTTCTGCACTGTGGCTTCTGCCACATCCAAAGTCAGCAGTGCTCCTTGGAGAGGATCTCCTCCAAAGCCATCTGCTTGTGTGGGTGATACCTCATGCACCTCAGAGAAAATGAGCAGAAATCTGCTCCTGCTCCCGCTGCCCTTCCCCCCGTCCAACAACCCGCAGCCAATAAAGGCTAAGCCAAGCTAAGGAAATAAATACGCTGGAAGACCAAAGCCCTCGCTCCCCTGAAACAGAAGGTAAATATCTCTAGTATTTACAGTACCAAAGTTATATTGGAGAACGCTCCCACAGAGACACTGGCTCAAAGGGAAGTGTTATTAGGGTTTCAGCTAGCACACAGATTTAAGTCCCAGCTGCAAAGCCTGCTGCCATCTCCTAAGGACAGGAAGGACTGCGATGGCCAGGGTCACGCAGCCCCCAGCTCCTGGATGAGAAACAACAGAGCATCACTGAGACCAGGGGAAAAGAATAAAAGGTACTCAAGCTCCATTTTGTCCTTAGTATAACTAAGGATCAGGTTATAATTCGAGGGTACATGCCTGCTCCATTGACCCATCTCTCGCCTGCTTATCATGCTGCCAAATCCCTCAATACTGCAACCACCCCAAGGCATGGGGTCTTGCCACCCTGGCACAGGGATTTCCCCAGGGACATCAGCAGCTTTGCTTCAGACAGAGTGAGGTCTGTTTGGATTAATACCTCGCTTGCTGCTGGGATGCTAGGTCTGTCCCATGGCCTGGCTTAACATAGAACCTGGCAGCATAACTGATGCTGAAGAACTGATGCTTCTGGAAAGAGAAGGGAAGGCAAAGGTTTACCTCTTATTAGCTACACCCTCAGTCCTTTGCTACCATGTTTTGCCCCTGCTTCAGACCCTCTGATGGCTTAAATCCCCATGAAGCTGCAGGCACTTGCCACAGGATTAGATCAGTGTTTCCCAGCGTGCTCCTGACTCAGTCTCAGGGTGCAGCACGTAGCAGACAGAAGCTGTCATGCCTAGCTCCGCAACCTGCTTTCCCTAGGAAGCTTTTCCTAAACTACTTGATTCCTGAAGCACTTGAACCAATTACATTTCAGGAACAAAGTGAGAAAAAGAAACACCTTACAGGACTTGCTTTGCTCCTGGGGAAATCAAAGAGAGTGAGGCACCAACAAGGTAAATATTCTCAGTGTTAGCACAGAGCGGCTGCTTCCCACATGGCAACCTTATCCTTAGTGAATTGCACTGAGCAACTGAGGATGTGCAACACCATCCCAAAAGCCTCATCTCTTTCTCACAGAGAGAGCATCTTGCCCTCCCCAACCTCTCAGTCTCAGCCAGCTTTCCCCTCTCACAATGTACCCGGATATTTTCAGTTGCCCCTTTCACTACAGTAGTCAAAAATTCTCCTTCCTCAGATCTTGACAAGCTCCATCACCCTCTAGGCAGAAACTGCACACTGTTGCCAGCGCCAAATGCCCCATATTTTTTTTGGATCTTGTTTTTGGAAGATGTGTAAGGCAATCCCCTACCAAAAACTGGGAAAAGCAGCAGAACCCCAACCCTGGCTGTAGTCCCAGTTCCCACTTCCACAGCTGGGAGCTCAGAGAGCCAGCCCTCCTCTGTCCTGTTTTGTCCTGGGTGATACTGGCCAGGGGAGGAGAACTGCAGGGGGTTGGTAAAGGAGCAGAGTGATGAGAGCTCCTCAGGGAGTTTCTCACAGCAGCGTTCCCACCAGGCACACCAACACAGCCAAAGACAGGAAGGAAAGCTATCTATTTTCATTCTGATATAAAAGGAAAACCTTTCTAGATCTAGAGTTTGGCTCATTTCGCTCCTCAGAGCCATTCCAGCATTTCCAGACTGTCTTTTGAGATGGGTTGAGCTGGAATCCAGCTTTCAATATCCTTCATGTTTTATAGCTTTTAATCTTGTCTCAGCAACCATTTCATCCCACACTGGATGAAACTCAGGATCCTTTGACATACATCCCCCCACTTTGCATTCCTCTTCTGCAACACAACACACCTGGTCAGCAAAGGAGCCCTTTGAGTTTCCCTGCTTGGTGAGAAAGCATTTGATTTCCATCTCATTTTGCTGCAGAACTCAGTACAGGTGTTTTTTCATTGACAGCCACCCCTCAGCTCTCTTGAGGGGACATGCATGTCCCCTGAGCTCACTCTGTGCAGTGAATCCTCAGATAGTACTGTCAGTCTAAGCATTTATCACTAATAATCATTTCCTGGGGAGTGGAAGGTAACCCAGACCACTGAATGAATAAAGACAGATCTGAAACATCAGAAGCACACATGCTAATTAAATATTTTAAATCTCAAGATAACAACCTCCTTTAAAACAACAAAAAACCCACCCCACTCTTGGAGTCTATGCCTGACATTCTTCTCCATCCATGGAGAGCAGAAGAGCCTAAAACTACTGTCCAGGCCGACATTCGAAGAAATTGTAGGATTTGTCCTAAAAAGGGCAACTTTTACAGTTTTCAGTCACAGTTTAGCCTACAGTCTTTTGGCCAAGAGCTGGCTGCTCACCAGGATTGCTGCGTCTGAACGTGAGCTCCCTTTCCCAGGCTGCACACATGCATCGTGCAGACGGAGATGCTGAGGGGGACAGCAGCTGTGGTGAAAGCTAAAAGCTAAAAGCCTGCACTGCTTGAAACTCATCTGACTTACACAAACTAACTTACTAAAAGTAGCCAAACTGTGGTGAAAAAAGTTGATCTCCCTTGCTGTTCTGTAAGTAGGACAGTTAATAACTGTATCGGATTGTATTCAACCGCTCCCAATCTGAGACTCCGCTTTGCAAATTCCAGCCCAGACAGAACTTTGGCTGCTGAGTTATGAACCCTGAAATTGGACACAGAGACATATGTGATTGCAATAGAAATGATGGCACTGCCTTCACTCAAAAGGAATAGGATCACAGCTCATAAATACCTTCAAGGTGACAGTATATAAGAAGGCTGGGAATTATTCATAATGTTAACAGGTAGCAGGAAAGAGAGCATTCACCATAAGTGAATGGTAGTAAGGAAGGAAAATATCTATAGGTGGGGGAAGTTCTTGGTAGGAAAGCTGGTAAAGCTGGGAAGAGCTCAGCAAGGACAGAAGCTCTGCCCAGCCCAGGTATGGCACCGCACTGCTGGGCCTGTTTCCCTCACTCAGCTAATACAAAGGATGCCCGTGGGCAATGAGGAGGACAGATCCCTCATGGCCATACTACAGCTCAGACTTATAACCCAACGGGGTTAAAGAATAGTCCATACCTGCCAAAGTGTTGGCACAAATAAGATTAACTTTGCTCAGCTTCTGGCAAAAGGTGTCCAAGACATGTGACCAGTAAAAGGTTGCTTTTTCTGCTCCATAAAGAGGAGCAAAACGCATCTACGGCCACGTGTTTCTCCCAACACATGAAGAAACTGAAGGTGCTGGACACTGAAAGTGTGTATCTGCTGCTAATTTATTATATCAGCCAAGTAAACAGCGTTCCAAGTCGTCAGTCTGCCACCGCATTTGCAGGCTTATGAAAGAATACAAGAATAAAAGGGCCTGACTTTGAGGTCTCACCCTGCCTTGGTAAGCTCCACAATGCCTCCTTGCTGCCTCTGGACATTTTGACCTATGCAAATCTTCTGCAACGTATCTGCCTCGGGTGCTTGCTCACACATAAACGCGTGACCCACACTTTAGCATGTTGCATAAGTTGCAGAGTGCTGTTGCCTCCCAGCCTATAGGAAAACATTAAAAAAGATGGCATTTTCTTTCAGTGACTTAACAGGCTCCTTGTATTTCTTTACAGCTTTTCCATTTTACAGCTGCAACACAACAGCCTGTGGCTGCAGCACAACAGCCTCTGGGTCCAGTCCAAATCTACTACTTCCTTCAGAATTTTCCACAGCAATGCTTCGTGCTGTCAGTTTCTGTCTGCATCCCCGTCACGATGCAATGGGCAGGTAGGAATGGCTGGGGCAGTATTTCTAGCCACCCTCAGCTTTCCAAGCAGCTTCGGTACCGCTTGTTTCACTACTGCTTCGATGTTTCTCTCCTGCTTGACAGGCCCAGCACATGATGCTCTAGTTTGGCTAATTGATTTTAAAAGAAGCTCTGTATATTAATGCAAATTATATTAGTGATGCCTCTTGGCAAACTGCATATTAAATACAATATCGGTAGCATGATAACACTTGACAGTCTCCACAGTGGTAAATTACATATATTATTATTTTATGCCCCTTTTAACGCTTTTAAGACACATCCTTAAAATAAGCCAGAACTGTTAGTATGCTTGTACTAAAGCACAAAAATATTCCTTCTTAATTTAGCAAAGCATATGTTCCTATTAGAGCTATAGATGCCAGATAAAGACTGGCACATACCATGTGTGGTGTGAAATGGTGTAGCTGTGCTGTCTCCAGCGGAATTGCAAAGGCTGCTATCAATGGGAACTCTGACTCGCTATTCCTTCACAGCCATAACTTGATATTCCACATCGGATGATTATCATTATGGGACAATCACAACACTTGATAGCAAGCCCATCTGCTCTGAAAACTGTTTTGGTGATAGAAGTTCATAAATCTCTGCTTGTGTACTGGCCACTAGAGAGGGACAAGGGGAGATACTTTGGAAGTGCAAATTACAAAGTTTAGTGGAAGTTCTGCCCGCGCTAGTCTCAGACTTTTCATGTTAAAGAAGAAAAACGTGCTGACAAGTTATATTCCACAGCAAATAAATTGTGCTGACTGCTCATGATCCAGCAGGAGTTGGATACAAGGAAGTGCACTGTGCAAGATAGGAGCATAGATGCTTAGAAGCATGAGGCATTATGGAGCGAAAAGAAAACTAAACAGGGCCAGAGCATAAGTGAAGGGAACCTTTTCAGGCCCACCTTTCTGGGACCAGCAGGACTGAAAGCCTGGGATGAGACAAGCAGTGAGAAGGGAAAGAAAATGAAGGGGGAAAAGAAGCAGTCCTGGAACAGACAAGGACACAGCCAGTCCCAGAGTGATCAGATAGGAAAGAACCTTTAACCTGCAGGATCATGTTAGATCCTGGAGTGGAAACAGAGGCAGGCAAAAATCACCCTGTAGCCAGACAAAACCCATTGGTAAAGACACTCTGCCCTTGCATGTCTGGACCAGGTATTCAATAGTTCACTGCTCTGCTAGTCCATAAAAGCAAGTAAAGCTAAAAGCCTCTGTATGAATGTTAAATGCAATGCCATACAATGAGGCTCATTGATTTCTTGTTCCCTCCCATCCTTTTATTATTTTTTTTTATTTTGAAAAAGGACCGAGATGCATGAACCCCGAGGCTGCACAGGTAACCCTAACTCACCCCTCTTACATTATAAAAAACCATTTTTTTGTATAGTCACACCCTTGTCTTCGTCACAGCTCCCTGCTTCACTTCACTATGAGGGAGGATCAACATGGCTGGAGCTGATGCTTCAATCCAGCAAGCACCATTTGCCACCTCCTGCCTTTGACTTGGTAACCTTCACATCCTTCAAATAAAGGGGGCAAGTCCACTGATAAGGTCAAGCTGCTCTCTGCCCCTCAGGTATTTACTGCTGTTCTGATGAGTTCACCTGGACAGACCGCCTAGCAAAAAGGAAGAAGGGCTGGCTGACAAAATCCACTCAAAAGACATTGAGTGCCCTCGTGAAAACAAGTTGTGATTGGATAGCATTTAACTTGTATCCGGGGCCAGCAAGGTAGAATAGGTCAGCTCAGCTTTATGGATGAGTCTTGGTACAACTGGAATGTTCTGAAGATGTTGCTGCCTGCAGACTTCTTGGAATTTGCACATACTATTTTTGCTTCCCTCCACAGAGCATCAGCTGTGCCAAATAACATTTGCAAACATCATGGTGCACCAGCTAGTGCATGTATCCTGTGCCACCATAGAGGCAGCTGATTCTGCAGTGGGCAAACTGCTAGGAACAGCCACTTCTGCCCACCTTCACCTGCACCTTCTCCATGAAGAAGATCATAGAATTATAGAATGGTTGGAATTGGGAGGGACCTTAAAGATCATCAAGTTCCAACCCCCCTGCCATGGGCAGGGACATCTCCCACTAAAGCAGGTTGCTCAAAGCCCCATCCAGCCTGGCCTTGAACACCTCCAGGGATGGGGCATCTACAGCTTCCCTGGGCAAGCTGTTCCAGTGCCTCACCACCCTCACACTGAAACATTTCTTTATAGTATGTAATTTAAAACTCCCCTTTTCTAATTTAAAGCTGTTAGCACTACACTTTCTGCCAAAGGGTTCCTCCCCAGCTCCCCTGTAGGCTCCCTTCTGATACTGGAAGGCTGCTATAAGGTCTCCCCAGAGCCTCCTCTTTCCAGGCTGAACAAGCCCAGCTCCCTCAGCAGGTCTTCGTAGGAGAGGTGCTCCATCCCTCTGATCATCTTTGTGGCCCTCTGCTGGACCCGTTCCAACAGGTCCGTGTCCTTTCTATGTTGAGGACTCCAGAGCTGGACACAGTACTCCAAGTGGGGTCTCACGAGCGCAGAGGGGGAGAATCACCTCCCATGACCTGCTGGCCACACTTCTCTTGATGCAGCCCAGGATGCAGTTGGCTTTCTGGGCTGCCAATGTAAACTGCCATCTCATGTTGAGCTTCTCATCCACCATCACTCCCGAGTACTTCTCCTCAGGGCTGCTCTCCAGTGATTGTCCACCCAACCTGTGCTTGGGTTTACCACATCCCAGGTGCAGGACCGTGTACTTGGCTTGGTTCAACTTCATGCAATTTGTACTAGCCCACCTCTCAGCCCTGTCCAGGTCCCTCTGGATGGTATCTCTGACCTCCAGTGTGTCAGCCATGCCACTAAGCTTGGTGCCATTGGCAAACTTGCTGAGGGTGCACTCTATCCCACTGTCCATGTCTCTGACAAAGATGTAAAATAGCATTGGTCCCAGTACCGACCCCTGAGGAACACCACTTGTTACTGGACACCGCTTGGACATTGAGCCATTGACCACAACTCTTTGAGTGCGGCCATCCAGCCAGTTCCTTATCCACCAAGTAGTCCATCTATCAAATCTGTGAATTTCCAGTTTTGAGACCAGCATATTGTGCGGGACAGTGTCAAATGCTTTGCATAAGTCCAAGTAAACGACATCTGTTGCTCTGCCCTTGTCCACCAAGTCTGTGGCAGTATCACAAAAGGCACAATTTGCTTACGGTGAAGCCACATTGGCTGTCTCCAATCACCTCCTTGTTTTCCATGTGCCTTAGCAGAGATTCCAGAAGGATCTGCTCCATGATCTTACCAGGTGCAAAGGTGAGACTGACCAGGTCTTCTTTTTTCCCTTTTTTGAATATTGGGGTTATGTTCCCCTTTTTCCACTCAGTGGGAACCTCACCAGATTACCATGATTTCTCAAATATGATGGAAAGGGGCTTAGCAACTTCATCTACTAGCTCCCTCAGGACCCGTGAACTGATTTTGTCCAGTCCCATGGACTTATGCACCTTCAGGTTCCTTAAGTAGTCTCAAACCTGATCTTCCATGGGCAGTTCTTCATCCTCAGAGCCCCTGTTTTTGCATTCTGTGACTTGGGCAGTGTCATTAGAACCCTTGCCAGTGAAGATGGAGGCAAAAAAGTCCTTCAGTAATAAAACAAAAATAAACAAATCAAAAACCAAACCAAACCACATACTTAGACCTGTAATTACAGCGTGTTCACCTTCTCATTTTGACTCACAGAAGGTGAACATGAAGAGACCTAGTCACTGCTTGGTGGATCACATCCTTGAAAAGGTCTAATATTGCCCACATTTCATGCCATTGACTCCTCTAACATGAGCTATGCAAGAGGTCCTGTGCATCTGTTGGAGTAAATCAAACACAGCATCATCCACCATCAGCTACAGTGGTGTTTGAAGAGGCCCGTGGCCTCAGGCAGCTGCCTGCATTCCCCTTAAATTCAGATCCTTTTGGACCATTTCCATCAGATAAAGACTCAAAGCAGCTAGGGGGTAAGTGGCAGCTAAGAAAGGGTGGGGAGCGTGCAGGAAAGCCAATCATCACTTAGGGCTTGGAAATGGCTCTCCTAATTTCTTTAAGCCTCAGTTCCCCGTTTGATAAATGCAGATACTGTATTTCAGCTCAGATGCCCTATTCAACCCCAAACATTTTTCAAGTCCTTGCTTGCCCATGCCTTTGTTAATCCAGAAAACAGAAGGAAGGGAGGGGAAAAAAACCTCATTGGCACATCTCTGCCTTGGACTATCATACACTACTCAATCTCCTCTCTTGCCCTCTGAATAGGTAATTTCTGTTCTCTGTGCTCTTATGCGTGGTTATCAAAGCACTGGAGGAAAATATCCATACTGCTGTCAGCCATAACACCTGACATTTCAGACACAAGTACCCTGGTCTTCCCTCTGCTGTTTCGAAGCAGACCACATTTCTTTCCCTGCTCAGAGATTTGATTGGCAGCAAGAGAAAGTTTGGCAAAACATCCTACTCTGAAGCACACAGCACATATGAGATATCAATGGCAATCATCCCATCCATAATGTCAGAACCCAAAGAGAGATCTAATCATATGATCTTTGAAGACTTCAGAAGAACAACTTTCCTTTTTTTTTAATTTGACTTTGGGATTTCCTGTAACTGAAATAATCTTCAAATTATCCTTTCCTGTTGGAAGGAAAGTTTTGCTGTACAAAACATACAGTGATGCCTCAAGTAGCTCTTACCTACCTCTTAGGAACAAAAGGTCACTACAAGAAAAAGTGCAGGAAGCAGAACTTGCACATTGCAAGGAGCAAATGTAGGTCAAGTCTGGCCTGCTTTGAATTTTTTTTCCTCTGCACTGAACAAAGAGGTTAATTCCACCCTAGGCCAGACTGTGCTGGGAGGGAGAGTAGCTCTCCTCCACCTCGAGGTTCCTGCTTCAGCTGCTGTTCAAACCAGCTCCAACTTCTTGGAGTCAGTGGTGGAACATGGGTATTTAAAAAGATCTCAGTCTAAACTGGCTTTTCCTCATCTGAGGGAGTGTTGCTGGCTTTTTTAGGATGCAGGATAAGTTTATCCTAGATAATAGAACCACCATTCTCATACATTATCTGGAACCCCAGACCTCTGATTGAAGCTCACAAGTTATGCTGTATGATGCTTCAGGCAGCAATTCCCCATGAGTCTCAGCAAAGCCAGCTCTAACATCAGTGCAGTGAACTTGCCTTCTGCAGGCTGTTCCACTCCTGTGATGAAGCAAGCTTCAGACACTGACGAAGGAGGTTGGGACTCAATAAAGACAACTTGTGCACCTCCACAGAGAGAGGTCCAGGCTTTAGCAGCTGCAGTTGGGAATGCTTGCCAACAGCTCGTTCACAAGGACCAGGTAGGAGGGGGAATGCATTCATCAGCACTGAAGTAAGCTGGTGTCAACTATGACTTGCTAAAAAGCAAGTAAGCCTTGAAGCCTTCTGAGTGGCATATGGGAGAAAGTCTTCAAAAGGTCTGATCCAGTCCTTCAGTCTCTGAAAGCCTCATACAAAGAGAGCACAGCAAACCGCAGCTCCAATGGTGCAGGGGAAAGTGGGAAAGTGATTTGTTCTTTAGCAGAAGGCAAAAAAGAAGGTTCCTCTGAAATACTGGAGGGGGAGGGAACGAACATGAGTCTTCAATAAACTCAGGTTTAAATCCCAAGAGAGTTACAAGAAACTGCTTCGAAACAAAAGCAAAGGAAAAAGCAACTTTCCTGGATGCCAGCTGTGACTTCAGGGCAGGAGGACTCACAGTTTTCCAGGAAGAAAAAGGTTTTGCCCAGGAAGAAGAGATCTATGGACAAACCAGATCAGCTTAACACAAAAGCTCACCCTGCTCTCAGTTACATCATGCAGGTGTGTAAGATATAACTGGCATCTATGCTGTTAACCTTGGTGCCAAGTCACTCCAGGGGAAGACCTTGTTGCTGCTCATCTGACAACATTGTCACCAGCAACTCAATAAAGGTCTCCACACACTACATTTATTACCAGAGATGATAAAAAGACACAGAGAGTGAGCAACTTATTCTACAGGTTGGAGCTTGACTACTTTAAGCCAAAATTGTCTCCTAACTTGTAAAATGAGCAAATTTGGAATAGGATTCACTGAAACCCAAGTAAAGTTTGGGTAGTCTGTATCACCAAGCTATTTTTCATCCCTGACAGTCCATTTCATGCACACATTTCATGCTGGTTGTGTAGGCACGTGTCTACCAGCCATCCTGCAAGGTCATTGCCTTTCCCTACTCCACCTTGCACTCACTTTTTCAGGGCTCACACACCAAATATGAACCACGGACAACAGTGTCTCAGTACAACAGAAAAACCATTCCCTCCAAGTGCCAATAGCCAGACAGGGAAAACCAATTCCCATTAGACCCCTCTTCCAGTTGCTTTGAATTTAATGCATCAAGGAAGATGAAGCAAGTTCCCTCATTCTGCCAGAGCCTCCTTTGCTCAGTCCTCACTGAGCCTTCCTGAGTGCCTGTCAGCAGATGAGGAAATGTTTCTTGAAGTGCAGCTTACAGATTGCTGCACAAAAATAGTTTATTTGCTTACGGTGCCAGGGATGCAGCATTATGGATGCTTTCAAGTCACTCGAAGTATAGTACGACTACAATCTGAGCTAGTGAAGCAGAAAGCCTGAAAGGGGGAAGGGAGACAAGAGAAAAAATATTTTTCAGGCTGCCTTTAATACTATAAGCTTTGGGGCTTTTTCTTTCCAATGTGACATAGTAAGCTGCTTAGGAGCACCAAGTAACAAATGGTTCCTGCATGGATCACTTTATTAATGAAGTACTGATAAAACCAAAACTAAAACTGCATTTGTAATGCCCAAATAATAAAGGCTACTTTGCATTTAAAGAGCAACCTTAAGCCCAAATATCTTTCATGACTTAGTCACCTAAAAAATGGCTTTTGAGGAAGGTTCTGGATACCCTGTGAAACCTCAGAAGATCACGAATTAGAGCTGCCTACATCACAAAATTATGCTCATCAACTGAGTCAGCACTGGAACAAGATTAGCAAGACTTGATAGACAATAACAAGACAAATTTAAGGTGCCACAGAAAGTTTATCACAGTGCAGATGTACTATGCAATGGTTGCCACTAGAAGAATTCCTACAGTGCAGAGTTAATAGCTAATTTTCAGAAATACATTTCACAGAAACTTAGAACACTCAAATAAGAAGTAGGTGTTGCAGAAGTGAAAGGGTTCTGAGCCAAATTTTGCTCTTAGATGTCCTGTTACTGCAGCAGATATGGTCTTACAGCTGAGAATCAGTAGCATACATTTATTTTTTTTTTTGCTAAGCTGAAGTAATGTTGATTCAGAGCTCGGTGGAGGAGTCTAGTTATATTAAAGGGTTCTACAAATTAATTATTTTTCACCTGTATCTTTGCAGTTGCCAGGTTTTCATAAAATAAGACTCAGAGGTCAAATTCAGCAGCACCTCCTTCCCTACGCACCACACTACATCACTCCCTCCTGCACTTGCTATTCAGCCTCTTTTCTCCAAAGCTGTTCTGTGCTTTGCTAGTCTTTTACTCCAATTTTAGCCATATTCTACGTGGCCGCTGAGGATCAGTTCCCCAGACTTCCCCTGGCAGAGCTAAATATGTTGGTGCTATAGGAAAAACAGCACCATATGGCAGTTGTTTGATCTCTAAGCAGAAGCTACAATTTTTTGAGAATTGATGAACTGCACCTGTCTAGAAAGTTTCCTTTCCCTCCCAGACACTGCAAACTTGTTTGTGTATTGCCCATGGCCCCACAGTCCAGGATAAGGAAACTTTGGAGATTTGTTCTAGACCATCACTGATTCCTGACACATTACCCAGAATCTGCAGTGTCATTACTATCTTGAAAGATGTCTGGGGATAGAATTTTCCCCACCAGGGACATTACCAGTTCCTGATATTCAGACATCAGTAGCCAATGGGATTTGCCTGTCCATTTCCTGGGGGATTGACCCCAACTGTAGGTAACATGGTTCAACATCCAGCTACATGAGCTTGACATACCATACTAACCATACTAACGATCTGCTTTTAAGATCCTTTGGCATTATCTTGGACTAATTCTTCAGGGCAATAAGTCTTGTTCAGTGTATTTATGACATTTGTATCTACATTAAAATCAGTTCTGGATGTGGTTCAGCGCTTCATGGGATACGCCAACATGTACAATCCAATCTACAGTACAGTACCAACAAGAGACCAACGAATACCTAGTTTGCTCCGCTCAGTGCAGAGCACCATGATGTTGACTGGATACATCTATAGGGAAAGAAAAAAAAGGACTGGAAGAGACATGGGGAAAGGGAGACTAAGCATGATTTCCCTGTGAAAGATGCTGGCTCTGCTTTCTTTCTTCATGCTGTGCAACTATTTGCTAGAGGAAATAATTCCACTAAGATGCTCTCCTTCCTTTGCGAAATTACTCTTTAAATGCTGATTCTCCATCTGGTGCACAGTTCTAGATTTTGAAGGATATTTAGGGACCTAGCTCCCAATTTCAAATAAATGTCTGACGTGTTTTAAAAATTAAATTCTTGTCTTTACATGTTACAACTCTTGCTTTTGGGGAAAAAGCATTAAGAGTAATCAGAATGATTTAAGAAAAACAGATAGGTTTGAACCTGAACCAAATGCAGACCGTGATGTGAAAGGAAGGTTATTGACCACATCTATGTCTCACACTCATGACAATAACAGCCACATGTCACACCACAGCATTTACAGGTTTGTGATAGGCTCTCAAGTATCATAGCAAGCAAAAGGTATTTCTTCGCATCACATGTGCTTCAGTAAAGCTTACTGATAAAAAGCTTCCTTATCTTTCTTCGGATAAACTCACTTGCCACTAATATCTGACTCCCAGAAAGCCTGGCAAGGAGCCCTACAAAGAGGTGCCTACTTCCACACCAACTAACCAATGCCAGCTTTATTGAGTGGAAATGGAAGACAGTCTCTGTAAGGAATTTTTTTCCTTACAGGAAACTGCCTGTCAAAGCTGCAGAGTCACAGCTGTCACACCCTGGGGATTAGGCATAGCACCATGAGGGTAGGACAGGGAGGGCTTCTACAGACTAACACACACAGCATGCTCTGATCCTCACCAAGGCTCCTAGACCTTCACTGTTCATCATCACCTTAACTTGAGTCCTCTGACAAGTCTACAAGTCACAGATGCTTTGACAATAAATAGTCTCCTTGATAAAGCTGAGCTGCCAGCTGCTTGCACATTTTCTCCTTGTGATAAGTTGAAAATTTTGCACCTTTTCTATAGGAACTCTGAGTTTAATTTTCCTGAACTTAATTTTTAAATTGGTCTTTTTATCCACACATTTTCCACACTCACCGTATTCCACACATTCACATTTTTATAGAATCCTCCAGATTCTATAATTTGAATGAAGTTATTTTAAAGATACTTTAAAAAGGAAACATTTCTTGAGTCATCTATCCATAAAGTCAAGTACATTTACTATCATGAGTCTATCCACTGAGGACTCCAATGGAGACCGAGCCCAAAATGGATAGCTACCCTAAAAACTTTGAGATAAGCAATAATTGAAGACCAATGTGTAAGAATCTTTCAGGGACAGGAAGAAATGCTGCATGACCTATCTGAAACATGAGGCAGTCTCCCAATAGGCGAAGGCTTCAAACGGCTTTGTTTTTCAGTAAAGCCTAGACTCAGACATCATGGCAAAAGGACACAACACATTTAACACAAAACATGTAACAAATCATTTTAAGTCAGTCATGTATTCTACTTTTCTGTCACCATGGGATCTTCCCGAAAATTGGAATCTTGCTGCAAAACCTTGCTTCATCTTTCATTTCTCATTGCAGTTCCAACAAATTGCCATGGAACTGATATGTGGTTGTTGTAAATTCTCTGCTGAAGTCAAGTGCATCACACTAACTCAAAGCAACTGCAATTCAAACCCATCTTTCTCCCTCTGTTTAAAAATTAAGATTCAGGACACTGCCAAGTTTTCTTCTTGGGTATGCAAAACTCTAAAAAGTTTCTTTCAAGAAACAATTTGTTTTCCCATTCATCCTGTGATGTGCTCATTCAGAAACCAATGATTGTCCTCCTCTTCTTCATATTCTGTGATATTACGGAAGCATTCATGCTCTCATCTCAGGATAGCACTCCGTAGCAGACTGAAGAACCACTTAAAATGGTGTATTAATAATTAATTTCCAGAGGTCATTAAATAAGAATCTTTCATATTTATTTTCTTTATAGCTTTGTATTTTTGCCACAATTGGGTGCAAATAAGCTAAAGGCTGAGTCTCAGTGGAGAAAAATCTAGGATGCTGATTACTTCAACATACAGCCTATGTTCTGCTGGAGTTTACAGAGCAATGTTTCTGCTCCTGAAAGCCCCACCACCCAGTGTAACCAGCACTCACTGTCTGCAGTCCACATCACCAGACAGTTTGGGAACTGGCAAGAGTGGAACATATCCCTTGGAAAGAGGCATTCAGGGAAGAAAACAAGGAGCAGGGAAAGGCCATCCTTAGGAAAGCCAATACTCCACCCCAGGGGAAACAATCCCCAGAGAGCAGGGAGGACTTTTGTCACAAGTACCAGGAAAAGGATGTACTTCTTCCTGAAGACAAGGTTGCAGTAGAGAACTGATTGATGGAGAAAGCCTGCTGAGGAAGAACCACTGTCATGGGGAATAGCCAAGAGAGACCTAGGTTAAAACTCTATTCTTGTTTGGGTTGCTTTTCAGTCAGAAAGAGAACGCTGGTGTTTTCCTCATACCCACTTCCTTCATGAGACAGACGCATTTTTCTCTTGGCTTTTCCTGGTTTGCAAAATTCACCTCCCCTACATTAGCATTTGATGCAGGATCATGTGATTTCCAAACCAAACTGAAACCTGTAAACCACTGCATGAGCTGCTTTTACACTGCTGCTCTCAAAGTCCTTTATATAGCCATTGCATCTGCTCCCGTGTACCCTGGAGGAGGAATAAGCAGCATTGGTGGCCTGGGGGACTACCACAGTTGTTTTGCAGAAGTTCAGCTGTTATTAAACTACTACATTCTCAGATGATAGACTTAGGTTACATCAAGCAGTAGAGATTCACAGTTGCCAGAAGGGCAATGCTGCAGGAAAAGTAGCCTTGACTTTGACAGGGTAGAAGGGGAAGGAGAGAAAGTTGAGGCTGTGGTGAACTGTTCTGTCCTGTGCTTCTGGCCTCAAGACACTCACATGTGTCAGTGCCTCTGTGGCCCTTGATTTTTTCCAGGATTATGTCTTTCCTGAAAAAGTGCTGCACTTCAGAGAGAATAAGAAAAACTGTAGGGACAGGTAGCAATGGGGCTTCTCCCAGAAATGTCACACTTCTCCCCATCTCTGGTGTCTAAAGCTAGTTCTTCCTCCCCTCTCCAGCTGTCTTCCCCCAGCTGCACTTATTTTCCTCAGCATGAGGGGGGAAAAATAAAAAGTCCCAAATCAGTCAGGTAGTTGCTGCTGAACACTGCACTGTAGCAAAGAATACAGCACAAAGGAGCACTGGGAGAGGTGCTGAGCCAGGACCGGGACCACAGCAAACAGCAGCAATGTGTTGATCCCAGTGCTGTGCGTTTCCCATCTATGGTAGCACCAGCTCTGCTGATATGTACCTTGTTTTTCCATGGGGCTCTGGTTAGTACAGTTTTAAATATTTTTCTTCTTTCTTAACGTGGCTGCTCAGAATAAGGCAGTTGAAAGGAAACACCGAGGTCCTGGATGTATTGATTCAGACAAGTTGTTTTGTTAGCAGGGTACATTACTCCTCTTCGTCAGCTACCACCCATCACCTTTTCTTTCCCCTACATGACATTCCCTTTTGTTCAAACCCTAATGAAGGCAGCAAAATGGTTACAGGACTCTGAGGATAACTTATGAGGAATACTGTATCTAATTTAAAGGCCTGTTTCATTCACAAATGTAAGGATTTCTCTCCTAAGGATACTCACACTAATTCATTTGAGAGGAAAGGTGCAACTCAAGCAAAAAGTACAGAAATGTCTCTTTGCTGAATTATGACAAAGAAAGAGATGATCAATATTTACCTGCATACTTTCTCACCACCTTTCAGGACAGCTGCTTCAACACATGGGAAGGCATGGACATGAGTAAGGGTGCAAAAGAAGCAAAAAGTATTTTATTTGTTCCTACCCCCTTCACAGGGCAAATACAGCTATTAGCGAGTCAAAAGAGAAAGACTGTTAGATAAATGCACTTGTAGTCTGGTGCTTTCACCTGCCATTCATGATTTAACTGTGCCCAGCCCAGCAGCACAAGGAACACAGCCGATCTTCACCCTCAATCCTCACCTTACTCAGAACAGCATGAGGGTGCTTTTGGTAAGACATCCTATAGCCTATTTAAGGAATTTGATATCAGGGTAGCAGCCTTTAGTACTTTGCTTTCTACAGGAGAGTCACAGACTCCCATAATCTGGATAACTTCATAAGAGGAGGCAGCAGTTACCTTCACCGACACCTTGGGATCCTCTACCATACTAGACAGAAGGATAGATTCTGCTGACTTGAAGGTTTAAACCCCCAGACTGGCTGGAAAGCTCAGCCTCACTGGCCTGCCATGCCAAGGGATTTGGGTTGCCTCAGGTCCAGGCTAGCTCCAGCTTTATAAGCCTTGTCCTCTGAAAAGAATAGATGTCAAACCTTGATACTATCACTCTGCCAGTCGCCAAGACTGGTTTTGGTCTGCCAGATGATCTGGCCTTTAAGTTAAGATCTGGCTTTGACAAAGAAGACTGGGCCAGTTCAGCTAACCTGTACACGGCCCTGGTATTCTACACAGCACAGGGGTTTCAGCATTGCTTCTGACACAGACAACAAGCCAATCCACCAAGTCTCTTTCCTCAGAAGGCACAACATAGCATATCTCCAACATCACCTGTGCAGCTCCTTTTAAGCCAACAGAGAAACTATTCTGGCATCTTCATTCCTGTTCACAGGACACTAGTGTTGTATATTGTTGCAATATGGGGTGCTCTGTAAAGAAAACAGCTGATGAAGGAAGTTGATATAGGACAGGGATCTTTCACCTCTAATAGTGCTTCAGTCTAAGTCTGTCCATACTAATTCAGTAATCAATGAAATTAGATAATTAAGATCTAATCTTAACAGATAATTAAGACTATGTTCACACCACAGAAACATTCATTTCCAGCCTTGGCCACCTTCTTGGCTATCTATGGGAGAGGCCAAATACTAAATGGACACAAGAAGTGAACTCTCCTCACTTCATGGATTGAGAGGAAGAGAGATAAGACATGTTGGCAGAGAGCAACAACAAAGGAACCAAAAGAACCATCACACTTCTCCCTCAAGAGGCAGATTATTCCCTTCCTGGGCATGTTTCTCCCAGTCTGTCTATATACTATCCCTCATCAATACTGTGTATGCTTTGGAACATCTACTGAAGGATTAAAGGACTTTCCTTGCTCTAAAAGGGAACAAAGCAGTGGGCTTGCTCAAACCATGCTGTTTGAGGGCTCTGCAAGGGAAGTAATCTGTGCAATCTGCTCCCCCGAACCACAGGGAACAAAGACTTGTCCAGACTGAGAGCACTTCAGAGATGAACATAACCAAATAGAAAACTGCCAAAAATAGGGGTCATAGAAATAGGTACTGCCATGATGGATTTTTTTCCCAGAAAGTAAGTTGAACAGTAATCCTGCCCCAACAAAAGTTAGTTACTGCCAGTACGTTTTCCTGAAAGCTCATTTAAACTGTTTCCAGCAGATCTTTACACAAACCTGTTGTGGGTACAAGGAGAGCATGAAATATTTTTTTCCCTTTGCATCACCCTCCTACAGCTGGTGTGGGATTACAGATAAGAGGCTTAAAAATGGGACAGAAGACAAATATATCATAGAATCATAGAATGGTTGGAGTTGGAAGGGACCTTAAAGATTATCAAGTTCCAACCTCCCACTAGAGCAGGTTGCTCAAAGCCCCATCCAGCCTGGTCTTAAACACTTACAGGGATGGGGCATCCACAACTTCCTTGGGCAACCTGTTCCAGAGCCTCACCACCCTCACAGTATAATATGTATATATATATATTCGCAGTATAATATATATATACACATATATCACATACTGTGATATATCACATATCACAGTATTATATATATACATATATATATACAGCATCCCATGTAGTCTACTATAGCCAGCCCAACCAATGTAGTTGGGTTTGCACACAGCAAGAAGCCACCTGCCCCTCATTAAACGCCTTGCTGTCGCCCACTCTTCCTGGGAAAGCTAGCTGTCACCATTGCAAAGAACTGACATTACAAGCTGGTGCCAGTACTGGTGCTTTTCCCTTCCTGGCCAAATAAATAACAGCAGTCCCCTTCATACTAGATTGAAACCTGCAATTCAGAATTCATTCAGGGTGATATTTCTAATTGGCTTCTTCCAGGGAAGGGGAGAGTCAGCAACATATTGTGTATACTGAGAACCAAACAGGACTCCAGAAACTGATGCTGTAGGAAGAGTCATTTCGGTCCTTTCCTGTTGTGCCAGGAAGTGCAAGGGAAGAGAAAGAGGAAAAAATAAATGCTCCACCATTAAAAGAAGCTATCTTAAAGGTTTTTCACCTAATATTGACTGGTTTAGCTTTTTGAATTTGTTGTCTTTTCCTCTGACTACTTGCAAGACTTAACAAAAATAGGCTTTCTGAAGCAGCCAGCTGCTGCCTGCCATCTCCCCCACACCTATACAAAAGCAATACAGAGAGTGGGATAAGATACTGCAGCATCTTCCCTTGCTTTGTTTTTTTCCATTTTATTTTTAGCTCTGTGCCTTCCTCCAGTTCCCAGAACAACTCCTGCACACCCCTGTCACTTCAGACTTATTTCCCCCAGTGGATTTCAGATTCTTGTGATATTTCAAGTGTCCCTAGATGAAAATGTCAGGACAGATTATTTTCTTTTTCTTGATCTCAGTACCCCTTTTTATTATTTATTTTCACCAGGCTTCTGAAAAAATACTTTCTTCTGGACAAAGAGACAAGGACAGCAGGGCCACATTGTACACGCAGTCCTGTTTCTTCTGACCCGAGTCTGGATCCTGGATAGGCCACGCTGCTACAGCACAAGTTACACTGAAGTCAAGCCCTTCCTTCAGCACAAGTCAACAAACCAGTTTTGAACCATGTACTCCAAGAATGGAAAACGTAATGCACTGGGACTTCTTCCTTCAGGAAAATTATGCCTTGAAAGTGAAGAGAGAATAATTGGGCAAGCTAAGGTTTGGTTTTGTTAATTTCTACCTAGGATTTTTATCCTATTGTCTACTGTTGATATAATTTTTCATTGGAACATTCTTGTATCTTATGAAGAAGTCAGCATGTTCTCTGCAGAAGACTTCAAAGTATTTTCAGTCTAATATTCCTAGTTGTTTTTGACTCACAGAAGAGCAAGATACCCCACCTTAAAACAAGAAACCAGCCACTAAGCAGCCTCTGGTTTTGTAACCATCGCTGTTCTCTCTGACACTTTTGACTGAAGCACTGTAGGAAATAGGCTACAGTCTCTATCAAACACCGTGCATCAAAACCTTCTGTGTGGAAAGACAACAGTTCCCACGTATACCAGGCTGTGCAATAGTTTGCTCTCCAACCATAGTGTGTCTCACAGTAGAGGAGCAGCTGTAACAACTCACCACAAACACATCCTTGTGATTCCCTCAAGCCTCCTGCCAAGGTGAACCAAGACTACTATCCTACAACTTCTTCTTTGCAAGGTGTACGTTGAAACCTCTGACCAAATAGGACAGTCCTCATCAGTGTGTGCCTGCTAGGGCAGCTCTGCCAGCTCCCAGATCTCTTGCTCGCTTCTCTCAGTCTAAAAAGTTAAACTGCTGGAAGATGAAGGCCCAGGTTAATCCCAGGTTGCACTAAAAATAAGTAGCTAGTCTAGATGAATAAAAAGCACCCTCACAGGTTACTGACTTCCTCTAGAGGCCAAAGCAGTGATTTTACCTGCTTTTTACTGTACCACTGTATCACCAAGCAAAGCTAACAGCCATTTGTCCCTGTCTCTGCCTTCCCCTTTGAGGGATAACGCCCATCCCTCCATGCATGTATCCTTGGTGTTTTTTCCTTAGATCTGAAGATGATTCCACAATATCATGATACATTTTTTTTTCTTGAATTCTGATGAAGGCTTAACAGACAAAATTGAGTGTGTTACCACTTCACCTGTTGCCTCTCCTCACAATATTTTCCTGTACAAATTTCCTGTACATTAAGGTAAGCGTTCAGCTTCATCTTCAGAAATTCGAGGATACTGTCACAAATCTGACTAGTTCTCCTCACCCACAATTTCACCTAATGTTTCACCTTCTGTGCCACATTTTTGTCCTCCACCTTGCTTTAATCTACCTAATATTTTGGGATACCCTCAAGAGTCCTCACTTTTCAACATACAAAACAAAACTGAACAAGCAGAGAAACTAGGGCAACACCTTTAAAAAAGTTAAAGACACAGTAATTACTGTGGCTACTAAATCATAATCCATAGTCCTGGGAGAACAAGATGGGGACCTTTGCAGTACATTGGTGGGTTCCCCAAAACAGAGTTCTGAATTCCACTTGCACACAATGATCAGGTATTTCATCTTGCAGCCAAGATGTGCAGCATGAAAGCAAAGACTTCAGATCTTAAGAGGGATATCTAATCCTCATTTCTCAGTGACAAAAGGTGGTTCACAGGTCTATCTGAAAGATTTTTTTCAGCAGAACTGGAGTACCATGATCTCCTTCCTCTCGCTTCCTCATAGCTTCCACAGAGAATGAAAGTAGTTTTCAAACCGTTCCTGACCTGATGGCACTGACCCAGGAAGGGAGCCATCAGAAAGATATTTGCAACTTTTGCACTTTTTTTGGCCTCGATAAGCACTGAGAATTCAGGGTTTCATTGATGTTGTTTGACTATTGGTACCTAAGTAGACTTGTGTGAAAAATGCCAGACCTAACAATGAAAAATATTTTAAGATTAGAAAAGAATGTTACATTAATGAATCACAGGCTTTGTCCTGCCAAACCAGGTTCCTGCAAATAATGTGAGAACTGTGAATGAAGCTCATGCCTTTATGACCATGGGCTTTTCCTCCATAAAAAGCTCACTTTGTTTAGATATTTACATGAGGGAAAGAAGGGAAAGACAATAAGATATTGATATTTCACTTGCACATGCACACTTACAGAGCACCAAAATGCAACAGTCCATGTAAGCAGCCTTTTGTAGCACCAAAGTTAATAGCAAAATTGATAAGGACTCTTGAACCAGGCTGCCAAGTCTGCATATTGATTGGCAGAGTTGCCACACCAATGTACTAGCACTCCAAAGGTTCAGGTCATGAAGCCATTGTCTCACTCTTCCTTAAATCTGACACTTCAGTTCAGTGGCCATCAGGAGTCTCCCCAGAGTTTGTTACTACTTTCCAAAGGAGTCCGCAGGCATTTATCATGTGGTCTGAACTAGTGTCCTCCACAAAACTTCTAACATGAGAAGGTTCTGCTATTTGAAGTCTTATGTGCAGCTGCATTTTGCATAGAACGTACTGCTTGAGATGTATGAGATGCTAGGAGCATATGGAATACGGAGTGAACATCTTTACCCAATGGGTTGTTCTGTTTCTGGTTTGTGTTTGCATGGCCATTTAGCAATGCAATGACTACACTGTTCTACCAAGTGTTCTTAGCATGGAACATTCTCTATACAGTCTGTACACAGCAGCATACATGCACAGAAAAACTATGTTGTACCCCACTGGTAGCAGTCCAGCCTAATATGTCAAGCAGGAGCTGTAATGAGGAGATATGATGAACTGGTTTATCTTCCCACCATCTCCCCATTTAGGGATGGTTACAAGATCATCTAAAAAAAACCTAAAAACAAAAACAAAAACAAAAAACCAACCAACCAAAAAAAAATTCAACATCAAGAAATTATTTTTCTTCGCGAGAGGTTGAATTATGACGTGAAGCATATCTGTTTAATATCAGTTTTTTTCATCCAGATCTCTTGGGTTAAAAATAATAACATTACTAGTACAGCCTTGGAGTTCTCAGCACAAAAGGAAGTCTATCGAAAGACAAAAGCATAGACCAGAAAAAGCTATTTTCTACTGCCTTTTGCCAGTCTCACCTATTTTAGACAGCAAACTCATCAGGGCATGGAATATGTCAGTCATGATTTTTGCATATGGCACAAGAAAAGCTGTGCTTAGTCTTGCTTTAGCCACTACTGTCATGTTAACTATTTATGATGACAGTGTTGGATTCAAATTATGATACACCCACTGCTCCCAAAAGCTACCCATCTTGGAACATGGTATACACCAAGAAATAAAAATATAGGATTTTTATGGAGTGTTTAAAAATCAACTTATAAAACTCAATACCTGTACCATAACTCTAAGATTCTAATTATAGCCTGCCAAATACTTCTGCATTGAAAGAGAGGGACAACAGCTTCATGTGCTGCTTTTCCTGTCACTATTCAGATGCTGTCCTATAAGTACTTACTGCTGCAAACCTAGAGTTTAGCTCTATAGGATGGTTTGCAACAAAAGGCCGCTACCGGAAGCCTCTTGTTTTTCCCTGCATTCAGATTTTTAGTGCAGGCAGGTGGAGCTGAGGGGTCCAGCCAGTACGCAGTGTTTTACTGGCTAAGAATGCAGCAGTCTGTGCAGTGATTGCTCAGAGTGCACAGAGAGAGTTGCTGGCAGATTGGTTTTGCAAGATCTTTAATACAATCAAAAGGATACAATTCATTTACCCAGAAAAGACAGAAAATACCTTTTGCAATAATATCAATAAAAAATGCTCTCGATCTCTACCCCCAAATCCCCACTGCAAATTTAGCAGTGATTTATTATTAGCTGGCTGAGATAAGCAATTAAAATAGAACATTAGAAGGTACTTAGGTGAATTCAGCACCTTGTGTGGATATGTGGCAATAAATCTGCTCTCTGGCAGTGTGTGGGAGAATTCCTCCCTACTGTGGATTCATATCCAGTATCAGGCAAGGCTTCTCTAGCTTATTGCCAAATTAGCAATGGGACTGGTGCATAGGATGGCTGCAGTCCCAGTCTCTATGCAGGAAGAAAACAGTGCCAGTGCTAATTCTTCATACAGGTAAGCTAGAGGCATCTCCTTTTCTACAAGGAAATGTCATGCCAGATATTAATACACACAGGCTGCTTCTCCCTTCAGCCTATACTGTATTGCTTTCTGTTTGTATAGAGGGAGATAAAATCAGCAAATTGTACAGAGTCTTGCCCTCCCCTCTGCCTCAAACCCAATCAATATCACCAAGCAGAACAAGGGAGAGTCAAATTCCAGCAGCTTTAGTCACACCCAGGAGTTTCTCCAACTTTTAGTAGGAATAAAGTGGTGCAAGGAATGATCTATGCAATAAAGTAGTAGCAGTTAGACTTTTCAGATAGCCCCGTGCCAACACAAGAGGGCACAGCAATGTTGCCCTGGCCATGCAGGGTCACATCCTGGCTCCTATCAGATGCACGGTTATATGGGGAGCAGGGAAAGAAATGGAGAAGCCAAGAAAAATTCCTGGGAGGAGCCCACGATACTCAGGCAGAAAGCCTAGCATGTGATCCAGCTCCCTCGACACCAGTAAGGCAGCTCCTACTCTGGCAACCTCTGTACTGTTGCAATCTTTGGTCCATTTTCTAGCCCCTGTGGCTGGAGGTGTAAGTGCTGGAAGCACAGCTTTTAAATAGCTGAAAGCTAGAAAGCAAATAGAGTGTGCTCCAAAGGGATCATTTTTAATTTCTCCGAGTACTGTGTGTTTGGGGCTGGACTCCCAATGAATTCAAATAGCTGAGATGACTAACAAGCCCAGTGTTGCTAAAATCTCCCAAATGAATGATTCCTGCCTTGAAAGGACCTTGGCTCCAGCACAGAGCTATTTCTACCTTAGCGTGATCAATTCTGCAAACCTGCTGGGTTTTTTGTGCAGAATATCTTGGATCAGCTGAAGGGTATGTTCTGCAGAGAGCCTCCAGTGATGAGACAGAAAGCATTACACATAGCAAGGCTACAGAGTCACATGCCAGGTGACTCACAGGAACAAAGGGACACTGAGAAAGCAAATAAAAGGCTTAACTACTCCATCTGGGCCTTCCCTGCAGACCTTTCATATTGAACTGCCTTCGAAGGGTCCTGCCCGCTGGGAACACGAGCAGCTTGGGTCCCTCCTGCAGAACAACAGCCACAGTTCTGCTGGCCCCAGGGACTCTGCACCACATTGGGGCATGGCTGGAGAGGCAGGAAGAACATCCTGGCATAGGAAGGGAGAAAGACAAGCTGCAACAAGGATATTTTCATGTCAAGACTCTTCTTGTAGGAAAGCAGAGATACAACTTTGGGCACTGCTCAACTGTATGTCTCACCTGCTCTGGGGATAGGCAGAAGTTTTTCCTGTTCTCCTTCTTGAACTATTGCAAAGTAGTCAAATACAAACCTCATCACATCTTAATCTTGTTTGCATGTGTGCTGTGTGATGGAAAACCCCACAGGTATAAGTTCAGAAGCATGTCAGGTGCCAAGTGATAGTCCCATTGTGGCTTGTAGGCAGTGTGGAGAAGTGGAGATAGCATTAGCACTCACAGGTTAAGCCCCTGAGCAGATGACACTCCCTCCCTCCCCACACGCGCCATTGCAAAGACCAAACCAATTTGCCCGTCATTAGCTGTCCTTTTACAATCAGCCAGGCCTTACAGCTTCAGCTCAGTTACTTGTTCAGGGGTCTCTTCCATCTATTTTTCATCTCTTCCTGCCTTCAGTGCCCCTCCTCTCCCCCCATTCCTACCCAAATCTCGCCTGCAACCTGTTATGCTGAGCAGGTAAGTCACAGACAGCAGCAGAGGCAGTCCCTCACCCAGCAGCTGAGTCAGTCTGTATAATGAACCCTTCATTTTTGGCCTCGCTTTAATATGAGAAAAAAGTTAACTGGTCAACAGACATACCACAAAAGCTTCACCTCCATACTGCAGACATAGGAAAAGACAAACAGCAAACCGTAAATCTAAATTATGACTGGGTCAGGTGTGGGAAAGAAGCTGCTCTGCAGCTTACAGTGCCTTGAATTTTCTCTAAGGCCCACATCAACCCTCCAACTTCCCAGATGACAGCAGCAAAGGGCCATGGTCTACCTATTAAGCAAGCTACCTCAGAGGGGATATCAGCTCCACTTTCCTTGCACCTTTTCTTCCACAAAGACTCATGTTACCTGCAGAGAAGCAACATGAGGAGTCCCCATCTTTTCTACTCAGCTGCAGTGTCAAAGTAACAGCCTAACTCCTAACTGAGCAGTCTCCAGCCTGCAGCATCCCTTGAACCCATAACAGCAAGGAAAGTGCACAAGGCAATGGCCTATTTTGATTGCCCTGTTATCTGGATCATCCAGGGCACAAGGAAAATCTTACTCATGAGCCATGGTTTAGGAATCATTGCTTCAACTATAGCAGCCACACTAAAGTAATATGACAAATATATAATTAAAATACCTTATTATTTCTCTAGTAACCTTTTAACTTCATGCCTTTGCTTTTGAAATGTGCTGGGAGATGAATGAGGAAGACCAAGTCTCTAGAGATCTTTTATTAGCATTTTTGACAAAGGTGAAATGGAAATCCACAGGCCAAGAGCAAGAGAGGCAGCACAGCTGTGGGCACTGGTGGGAGCTAGGAGGACAGCTGAGCCTGATAATAAGGGATGTATTTGGCTTAATTGAGATCACATAGTAGGCATCACGTTCACTTAGGGGTGTTCATTTCTGGTTTGTGCAGGCTCTAAGAGACTCCTCTTAATAAAGAGTCTCTTTTTGGCAAGTGAGACCTGCAGTCTGACTTGTTGGTGGCTCCTCAGTCTTCAAGTAATGAGGATCTTTCAGGACCAGGAAGCAATCTCTAAGGAAATATTTACAAGTGATCAACAGCAATCAATATTATCCCTCAGTCCAAAGCTATCCACACACCTCCAATGAAGTCTACAGGAAAGCTCCTTTGGATATTGGATCAGGCCTCCACTTTCCCCAGTCCATTCTTCTTATTTTCTTACACTGCAAGAGCACACCTCGATCAGGCAACATGAAAGCATTCTCCTCAGCATGCTAACACACCCAAGCTTTAACACCCCCTGCCAAGCCAGGTCTGGGCTTCACAGTAGTGTGGATTATCAAGTGCTATCACACTCAAGTGTTTCATACTTGCATGAAAAATGCAGATGAGGCAGTAAACTGACATCTTCAGATCCAGCTTCATATTATTCATACAGAATATATGAGAGCAAGGCTTACTAATTACTCAAAAGGACTCCATATTGTGTATGTTTTAGAAACATGCAGAAGAAAGAACACTCCTTAAAACACCTTAAAAACATCAGGAGCAAGAATTAAGTTGTGAGAAGTAGAGTTTTCCTCAGCTGAGCTCTGGTTCCTCAAAATATTTTGAATGTTTATCAGGTTTTCAGGAGAGGAAAGAATATTCCACATTCAGAAGTTGGAGAGTTGTTGACAGATTAGCTTCCCTCACTGGCAATTTTCAGCAAGCTTCCCCATCCTAAAAAAAAACCAACACAAGCCAAATTATTTGCAGAGGGAGGAAGGGAAATTGAAATAACTCTCAGGAAATTTTCAGGACAGTTTTCATTCCCATTTAAGAGATCTATTAAGAAGTTGACCCATAAATCCATCATTTCTGTTAGACTGATGATACGTAAGAGTCCTTTGCCTCAAACCAGGCTAAGGAATACAGCCAGGAGTAATTTTAAACCTACTGCTATGTATATGGAACATGAGGGTTACCACCTTAGGCTAAGGTGGTCTATCTTAAACCTAGTCCTTCTGTTGTATACAGTAAGCCTTTGAGTCACCTAAATTATTCCAAATGCACAACCACGTGATGGAAAGTTGACATCATGGCCCAGAGGACCAGTTGCCATTTCCTCTTGAGTAGGTTCCCTGCCTGATGTAGTCCACTTTTGGGCAGAGATTAAACAGACATGCCAGGCTTTCCCAAGAGCCCTTCGTGACAGAAACAAGTCTCCAAAAAGATCAGCAAGCTTTTGGCTTCCCTTCACCTAACAAACAAACCTCCTCTGTAGGCAGTTGCCCTGTTGGCTTTCCGGGCTCTCCTTGGAGAGATAAATTACGGAGACAGTACCAAGTCCCACTGGGCTGAGCAGTAGACAGATATATAGTAAACAATAGGTGGGAAAGAAAATATATACAACCTTAACAGGGGAGGGAAAAGCAACAAGAACAGAAGCTGAGACAGATTCAGCCCCAATTTAAATAGGAGCATGGAAACATGCAGCTGCATCAGTGCTTTGTAAAATACCACCAAAGACTGTGCCCACCATTGCTCACAGGGAGGCTGACACTTTTGTACTTCAGTCCAGCACACTAATTTTCAGGGTGGAAGTGACTTTCCAGAGTCATATGGCCATTCAAGAGCAATGCTAGGAGGAAAACCCAGGTTCCTGCCTTTCTCCTAGACCTTGGTCTTTCCACCACTCTGCACAACAAGTAGCAAGAGAATTTGCCAAGGAGAAAGGACCATTTCTTGCACAGGAGACTGTAAATTGGAGCAAGAGAAGTTACCCAAAAGTCACAACTGACTATGTACAATGAACTACTTCTGGCGTGCAGTGAGCATTTGTGGGCTCCATAAGGAACAGTAACCCAGCTTGCCTGACATATATAACAGAGCTAATTAATCTAACCTAGAGTAAGAGCTAATGGTGAGCAGCACAGTCCTTGTGTCTGTAAACACTATATCTCAAAAAACAGATTAGTCCTATCTGTCAAAGCTACCATCCTCAGCTTTTGGGCATCCTAACTCTGGAAGTCCTCTAACACTGCACCTGGAGCCAGACACCACTCTCTCCTCATAGAGGGTCTCAGCTCAACACCAAGTTTTTCACTGAAAACAGTAGGTAGTAATGGCTGAAATAGCCCTGACAGTGAGGCCTCAAGAGGCAAAAAGAGTCCCTGGGACTGTGCCTACATTGAAAAAATATGTGCATGGTTGGACTGCACATTTCTCTTGCCATCTACTCTACCTGAGGGTAATCCAAAGACCTGTTGTGTGGCAAACAACAGCTTCCAGATAAAGACTGTTAGTAAATGAGGAAGTCATTCCTTTTTCTGAATCATTTCTAGGGGTGCCTGAAATTATTGCAAACCATTGCATCAGCACTGCATCACTCCCTCCTTTGCATATCTAAGTACAACCTGTCCCTTTTGTAGTATTTCATCATTCCATTGAACCAAAACCCATAAAAGAATAGAAGAAAAAAACCCATCCAACAACTGCACTTTCAGTTTCCCAGGTCACTTAGCCTCAATTTGAATTTTAGCTACACAATCAGACAACAGCACTAGCTACATCAGGGGTTTGGAAAAGGGAAAGGAGGAGGTGAAGCAAGCCCAAGAGACAGCCAAGAGAAAAACATCTTTAAAGCTCTCCTGAATCAGTGACACTTACCTGTTTGTTCTGTTTTATGCCTCTGGGTTTCTCTGAAATAGAGAAGAGCAATTATGAAGTGACCCACTTTCCTCCTGTTTAGCGTAAGGAGGAAACAGGGGGAAGGGGAAGAGAGGGAGATTTGCAGAAGAAGAATATCAAAGGGAAAGTGAAAAAAAAATCTTACAAAAGGTGGGAGGGTAAATTGTGACGACCCAGTTTAAAGAAAGAGCAGGAACTAGACCTACCAGCAGTCAACACCTTCCCACACACTTGAAGGAAAGGAAGCAGCAAGGGAGAGGAACAAACTCAGTGCTCACAGCACTTCCTCGTGCTACAAACTCATTTCTCCAGGACAAAGTTTGTACAGGGAGAGTTCCACAGCAAAAGAGAACACTGCTTCCCTCAGCCCTTTTACCTCTGTAAGGGAGGGGTAGAGCAGCATAAGGCATTCTGGTTGGCGTGGAACAAATCAGATGCTAAAAATTAGTCAAAAAAGCTCAGCCAGTTTGCACCAGCAGGGGCTCCCTCACTTGTGAAATGGCCAATCTTTCTCCTTGTAAAAGACACAACAAGTGGCATCATATGTGCTAATGTCAGAGGAAATCTCTTGACCTGATGGCATGATCTGACATGGCAGCTCTAGCCTTCATACTGGCCTGAGACATCATCTTCAGGAGATCTTCACCTTCTGTGGCTTTCACTATTCCCTGTGACAACTGATGGTCCTGAACTGATACCTCTGTAGGGGAGCCCAAGAGCTGTCAATCTTCTAGACAGAAACTAATGTCTGGGAGGAGGAGGGGTGTTTTGGTTTGCTTTACGTACTTGTCTTTTGCTTCAGGATTCATGAGGTTTCCCTTGAAGTATATTTAGATCACTAGGTATAATCAGGCACGACTCAAGTGAAGTTACTACTCCTGCACCACTTCACACCATTCAAAAAAGATAAAATAATCAATGTAATAAGTGCATGCATTATGTGGGTGGCAATTATAAAGGATGGACTATCCATACCCTCATCTCCAGGTGGATTATTTAAAATCACAAGCCAGCTTGTTGAACTCATCACAGCTCTACCAATTTCAAAACCTGCAAACAGAGAAAATTGCATTTCTCAGTTTCGAAAGTCTACTCACAGTTTTAAATAACCTGTGTTTCCTGTGAAAAAGTAATATCCCCCAAAAGCATAACCTCATTTTAAGCATGGATTAAACCAGCACTTTAATTTGAACTCACTTGAAGCTTAGTGGTTTGAACAGAGCATACAGCCAAAATTCAAAATTACAGAATTTTCAGAGTCGGAAGGGACCTCTAGAGATGATCTAGTCCAACTCTGCTGCTAAAGCAGGATTGCCCAGAGCACATTACTCAGGACTGCATCCAGGTAGGTCTTGGAAGTCTCCCGATAAGGGGACTCCACAACCTCCCTGGACAGCCTGTTCCAGTGCTCTGTCACCCTCACTGGGAAGAAGTTTTTCCTCATATACAAATGGAACTTCCAATATTCCAGCTTGTGCCCATTGCCCCTCATTCTGCTACTGGGAACCACTGAAAAGAGTCCAGCTCCATCCTTCTTCAGCCCAACCTTTAGATATTTATAAGCATTAATAAGGTCTCCCCTCACCTTCTCTTCTCCAGGCTAAAGAGTCCCAGCTCTCTCAGCCTTTAATCATCTATGTTGCCGTACACTGGACTCCCTCTAGTAGTTCTCAGTCTCTCTTGAACTGGGGAGCCCAGACGGAATGCAGTATTCCAGTTGTGGTCTCACCAGTGCAGAGTAGAAGGGGAGAACAACCTCCCTTAACCTACTGGCCACACTCTTCCCTACACAGCCCATGATTCCATTGGCCCTCTTGGCAACAAGGGCACATTGCTGGCTCATGGAAATTTTGCTATCCACTAGAACTCTGAGATCCTTCTCAACAGAAGTTCTTTCCAGGAGATCCACCCCTAACCTATATTGGTGTCTGGGGTTCTTCCTCCTCAGGTGCAGAACCCTACATTTGCCCTTGTTGAACCTCACTAGGTTCTCCTCTGCCCAGCGGTCTAGCCTGTCTAGGTCACACTGGATGGTGGCACAACCCTCTGGTGTGTTGGTCAGGCCTCCCAGTTTGGTATCATCAGCAAACTTGTTGGAGATACACTCTGTCCCCTCATCCAGGTCATTGATGAATGTGTTGAACAGGACTAAGTTGAGTATTGATCCCTAGGGGACACTGCTGGTTACAGGCCTCCAACTTGACCCTGCTCCATTAATTACAACCCTCTGAGTTCTGTCACACAGCCAGGACTCAATCCACCTCACTGCCCCCTCATCTAGCCCATACTTCCTTAATTTTCTAGTGAGGATGCTATGGGAGACATTGTCAAAAGCCTTGCTGAAGTCAAGGTAGATGACATCTGCTGCTGCTCTCCCTTCATCCAGCTATCCAGTTATAACATCATAGAAGCCTATCAGATTGGTCAAGCATGATTTATGCTTGGTAAATCCATGTTGACCATTAGAATAACTTCCTGTTATTCGATGTGTTTGGAGAAGACATCCGGAATGTGTCACTCCATTATTTTCCCAGGGACTGAGGTGAAACTAATTGGCCTGCAGTTCATGTAGTTACATGAGCAACTGCAAATATATTAGATTTTGTGCTGACATATTGGTGTGCACTACTGTGTTTTCATCCTCACAGAAAAATTAGGCAAAACAAACTGGAGACTATAGCACCAAACAACCATTGATTTTACTCAGTACACCATAAAAAAGCCTTGAAAGGACACGTTTGAAGATGCATCTTTCAAAGTATTATCTTGTATCTCTGTTTTTGCTGTTTCTACAGGCAGAAAATTCTTGCGGTGCTCTATGCCAGAGCACCATTTGTGCAGGAGAGACCTACTCACTGTGGCTGGCAGGAGCTCAGTGGTCCTTGCTCCAGCCACCTGTTCAGTCGCAGAGGAGCTACCTGAGCTCTGAAAGTCTGGGTCTGCAGCCTATGGCTTGAGGCAGTCTGAGCTGGAGTCTGAGAGCCTGGCATCACCCTCCTTTTCCCAGGCCTGAATGTGACTCCTGTTTGTCAACAGCTTTACCCAAACAGGCCTTACCCAGCCAGTGTCAGCAATGCCCAGAAATACATCTGAAGGAGCATTGGGTATTCCCAGATCAGAGAGAAATGCCTGGTGCCCTTAGGTGCCTTTAGGTTTGTGCAGCAGCCAGGAGGGGTTTTATCCACAGTTTGATATATAATTCACACATCTCAGTTCAGCCTGTGTTTCATGGGACTTCTGTCCTTTCTTAAACTCAGCTTTTAGACAAGTTTTTGAGATGGTTCCCAAATTAAGGTCACATGCACAGGAGGAGAATTAAAATCTGGTGATGGCTTATCTTATTAAAGCAGAGCTTTATCTCAATGAAAAACGGAGATCAACCCTTACCTGCTTTCTCTGCCTCAAACACACAGACATATCTGTGTGTATACTCCATTTCCTCTATAAAGTACAGACCAAACAGTCCTATTCCTGCTTGCTCTTTGTCCAACACCTTTGTGACTCTCTCTGTGTCTAGTGGGATGCGTGCAGAACCTTCTTCTCATGGCAGCTGAGCTTGGCCTAACACCCCCATTGGCAAGGCTCCTGGAGACCTCAGACCAATCACACATCCATGACAGATTATAATCCCTAGAAATTTGATTATATTGGTATTACTTCTCTTTAAAACATCGGATAATAGAAGTTAAAGTCTAGCAATGTTAGAAATGCTGCAGTCAAAGCGGACTGCATAGCTGTGGAAAGGCACCCAGCCAAGGCAGTGGGAGGTGGGGTCAGCAGTAGAGACACAGATTCACCGAATATTTAAATATTAAAATAATAATAATAATATTTAAATACTCTTTAAGCAACTAACCAGGAGACAGGTACCAAAACACCTTTGGGGATCTGGCTCTGCGCATGTAAGAGAATAATCAGGAAATCAGTGGGGGCTCATCTCTGAGGGTTTATGTTAAAGTCATATTTTAAATCTCTCTATTTTTTAACATAAGCTTCAGAGGAATCTTGTCTTAGCTTGAATTGGAGCACCCTATCATAGAGAGGTCCTTAAAAAAGCCCACAGCTGAACCATATATTCAGAGATCCTGAAAATACAGGGGAAAAAAACAAACTTGGGCCCAGCTATTCCCTCAAATTTAATCAGAAGCAGCCTGGGGCACAGAAATGCAAGTGCTGCTGATGGTCAAAATTCAGTAGTTACATAAACAGCAGTGAATGACACAAAATAATTAGGAGTTTGGCATAAAAGGCTCAATTCTCAAATTGCTTGGATTGCACAGCCCTTAACAGACTGGGGCATGTATTGCCATCTAAGCTTGGGAAAAAGTAGAAATCAGAGAGGCAGTGAAATGCTCGGTGCCAGAGCAGGTACATTTTTCCGCCCTTTTTTTTTTTTTCCTGTTCTAGTTCAATTTATTTTCCATCCACATGCTCGAGGTACAGAAGACCGGTGCTTGGATGAACAAGGTATTTTCCTCTCTGCTGAAAAAAAGAAAACTATGGAAATGTCTGGGGAAGGCAGGGAAAATTGAGGGCGTCTTTGTGTTACAGCTGACTCCAGGACAGTCCAGGAATTAAAATCCAGGACCTGGCAGCACTGCTCAGCATTTTGCTTAGCTGCCTCACAGCCCAGCTTTGCAGCATGCAGGCTGTGTGTGTTGGAGTCTGAAGGTGATTCTGTGAGCAGCCAGGAAGCTTCCATTGCCTGCAAACAGACCTGGAATCGGCGACAAAACACGGGTTGCCTTTTCCTCCCTGCAAACCTGGTGCAGGCTCTACCTGCTCTGCCCTTCACCAGCTCCTGGACAGTAACATGGGAATACACATCATGCCATTCACACACAGGAAAGCCTGTTGCCTGTCTCATTATTCATGAGCTGTGCCACAAGTACTCGTTGTTCAGCTTGCTGAATATTTGCCTGAATAATTAGGAGGGAGCTGAATCATTCTTAGACCAAATTCTACTTTTCTCTCTCCTCCTCTTTCAGTTTTAGGCTTCACTTCTCACAGCTCTCCTGTACATGGTGTGAAACGAGTACTTAAATACCATCAGACAGAGTCAATAAACTCCATATGTACTTTTTTAAAAAAACAAAAAGAAAAAAAAAATAGAATCCTCAAATGCTGCTAGAGAACTGGCTGAAATTGCGTAGTAACACTCATTGCAACAGAAATCCTAGTGCTGCGGTGCAAAAGGCTGCCCCCCTCTGCATCTCCTGGGATAGAGGTATCCTCCTTCCTGAACAACACAAAATATATCCCTTCCCTTACTCATTTTCAGAATAACTGTAGGAAACACAGTTGTTCCTACTAAGCTTAATGGGTAATGTTCGTGATCTATTTAATGATTCTGCCCTATACGATTTTATTAAAATATGTGACTTCTGCTGCAGCAGAGCTTGAAAATAAATCTTAAATTGAATCAGGTTTTCTCACTGGATACCTGCCTCTCATCCTCCTTCCACACCCCACACCCCCCTCCTCTTCCTTTTACCATCTCTTATTCCTCTTTCTCTAAGTTATGCTGAATTTTATTTTGCCTTCACTGCATTTTCCTCCTTGGCTTTTGACACAAGGAGCCAAATTCATCCCTGCTGATATCCAATGGACTGAAATTCTCCTCAAAGGCGTTATTGGGCTGAATCCAAACCCAGCTAGGATTTTGCAGTGCTGGTGGCTTAGTCAAAACAACAGTTTATAATTTCTCTTTTGCTTCCCTTATCCACCGTTACTATGAATTATTAATAAGTACTAGTATTGCTCTCTTGAAAATCATATTTCATTCCAAAACCACCTATCAGACAAGCTGTCTGGCTGAAAATTTCTTTTTAACTTTCTGTGTGTACTAGGAACTTGCAAAGCACAACGCGTGCACAGGGACAGCCTGGATTTTAGACCAAGACTCACTCTGGGATTTCTCTTGCCATCTGCAGTGCATACCTAACTGAAGTGCTGGGTACTGTGAACCCATGCATGATCTGGTCAGAAAAGGTTTGCTTTCCCGAACTGCCATTTATGACGCAAAATCTATTTCCTAATCAGGCTGCTGTTCCAGTTCCATTACCTGGAGAGGAAGGGAGGTGGGTAGAAAGGGGTGTCTGCACAGTGTTAATTTTACACTGTCTGTACGTACAGCCCTTAAACCTGTCAGGTTCTCTCCTTCCCTGCAGTTTTCATGTGCACAGCTCATTAGATACTCTAATGCCGCAGGGAGCCCCTCATGCCTGAGAATTCCTTTGTCATATATTTAGCAAACTTTTGACTGCTTCCTTCCAAATGAGACTGAAGGACATATTTTTGTAGGAGAGAGTGAGAATCACAAAGCACGATCTACAGTCACGTTTTTCTGTGGGGAACTACAGAGTAGGGGAGGAGGAATTACCCGCAGTTCTCTCTCCTTCTCCCCCGTGCTTTCCCTCCCCTCCTCTCCCCTCCCCTTCCGTCCCCCACCCCCATACAACCATAACAGAGATGAACACACTCCAAAATACAGCCTTCTCTCTCTTCCGGCGTTCCTTGCTGTGGTAAAAAGGGGTGGGGGGGGGAAATATGATGAGGATAGAATTATGGCTAAGGTGGGACTGATGCTTTGACTCTGTGTCATCCGCAGACTATTTAGAAAAGCTTGTACTGATGGTGTTAGAGTTAATCATAGCCAGGGCTTAGTTGTTGCTCACAAGAGAGGTTCAGACAGGGAAAAGGGAGGAATCACTGCTCATCTGTAAGTCTGGATAGTTGCATAAATGAATGCATTAAGGCTTGTGGAATGAAGAGGAAGAGATGACTGAGGTTACAAAAGAGTGTCGCACTTAAGATGCAATCCCTATTCTTCATTAAAATCCCCATTAAGCGATACCTTTTACAAAAAAACATTTTCTATGGAATGAAAGGCTTTCCTCCCCATTAAAAATCATACTAGAGACAGCTCCATTTGCTCTAAATTAGGTATGCTCTGAATGAATATTTTAATTAATCCATGATAAAAAAGCAAGGCTCTTTCCTGGAACAGAGTTACCATTTTCCTCCTCGGCAACAGTGGGATGTGCTCACTCTGCTGTGTGTATGTATGTACATGCCTGGGGTTTTGTTTGTTTTTAATTTCTTTTTCCTTTTTGAACCCGGCCCTGAAATGATCAGTTACAACACATGTCCTTAACCATGGATTTCCTTATGTTTGGCTGCTCTTACTTG
>VZTM01029744.1:52110-95209 GCA_013400555.1 Jacana jacana | reverse complement strand
CCCCCAAAAGCCATGAGATGGAGTGGCTGAGCTCTATTCCATGTCCACCGCCCCCCGCCGCCTTCCGCGGCCGCGCTGCGGAGCGGTGCGGATCCCGCTGCCTTATGTAACGCGCCGCCTGCGCTGCCCTGTCACGGTCCTTCCCCCGATCGTCCTTTTCACTCCCTAGCACCTCAGCCTCCCCAAATCCCTCGGTACGGCTCACTGCTGGCAAAGTTGGTAACTTTGCTGATTTCTGCGGGGCAAATAAACAAGGGGAGAAGGGAGGATTGCGCTGCGCGTCCAGACACTGCGCTGCGTAGCTGCGTCAAACCAGGGCCGTGGGATCTGCCAGATTTACGTGCTTGGCTTGAATAATTGCTGCTGGTTTAGTTCCCAGCTGAAAAGGGGCGGGGGGGGGGGGGGGGGGGNAAAGGGGGGGGGGGGGGGGAAGGGGGAAAAGGGCGGACTGATCTGCGGCGCAGCCTGGGGGTGGCGGAGCAGCCCCACAACCCATACCTGGCTGCTGCCAGCCCTGGCTGCAGCATCTGCAAGGACATGTGTGTCCTGCACCCACCCACTCCGTCCTAGCTCTGGGCATGGAACAACTCTCCCATTGATTGTGGCAACAGGAGGATGGTGTGGGGCAGCCATCCCTGTGGGTGGCAAGAGAAGGGATGGGGCCATCTGGGACATGAGTGCTCCAGGGGAGACAGCTGGGGAAGTGATTCTCTCCTGGGCAGCCCATCTCCCAGCATGTCCCTGCATCATGGGCAAAGATGCCAGCCCAGGAAAAAGCAGCAGTACTTTTCCGTTGCTTCTGCGTAGTGCAGAAGGAGGTGACCATTGAAGATTTTGATACCTAGGATGAGTGCCAAAAGACAGCAGAGGTGACCAAACCAGAGGTGCAAGAATGCCTGATTTGCAAAAGCAAGAGCTTGAGCCTGTGTCTGAAGTCAAGAGGAGTTGCGGAAACTCAGCATGTTATGAAACGAAACACAGCTAAATACCAACCCTCAAATAAATATAGCTTCATTTCCTTTCTGTGACTAACTAGTAAATTAGAATGGCATTTCCAAGAGCACTCGGGACCAGGCTCTGTGTCCATTGAATTCACGAGGGCAGTGAAAGAAAGAACACCAGAATCCAGTCAGTACTGAACTCTCAAAATGCATCTAATGAGACGCAGCTTCAATTTGCAGATTTATTGCACTGGAGGCGGGAGCTGCTTTTCAGGTCAATGGAGAGCTTTCATTTGTCTCTGTATGCTTTAGGTATGGCAACAAATAGCAAGATTAAAGTGCTAAGGCAAATAAAGCATGGTCTTTACCTCATACTTGCACTGCTTTAACTGAGCAAGGTAAGGAAAGAAAATACTTCCCTGTCAGTACAAACAACTTCAGCAACTTTTATGCCTATGTGCCACAAGGCTACAGCTTCTGCATATGTAGCAACCCTTGAGGAAAAATACAAAGTGTATGGCATGGTATAGGGCTCACTTTGCTAATGATTTCTTCTCTTAGGAACATAGGGAAGCCCAGGAAGAGAAGAAATTGATTAACCTTTGGCTTGGATTGTCACACAGCTATTCTTTTCCTGGTATTCTTTTCCTGAATCTCTGTCATAACTCTTTGTAACATATGGACAGGACTTTCATCTGTACATATTAATGCACACACACATACTCATTTCAGAGGTTTTTAGGGGTATAAGCTAGGTAAAACCACAACAAATGTAGACTGACTTTTCATTGGGAAGAAAGCATTTTTTCTATCTGTGAAGCTTCATCCACCACTACCAATGCAGTCACCTTTGGGCTGGCCAAATGCCAGGCAATCTGTAACAGTAGACTTATTCAAGCATTTTAGAGAGAAGAATAATGTATTGCTTGAGAGCTGCAGCAGGATGCAGATCTCAGGCAGATCACGATTGCCTCTGAGGTTTGAAGCAGGCACCAGGGCTCACATATCTACTCCTGGGAGTGCTGGATATAGTTTGTCAATGCCATTGGTTGTCAAAGAATAGTTTATTTCTTTTTAGCTCAATATTTTTTGAGCCTTTTATAATATCATTGCCCTTAACTTCAATAAACTCTGGGTTTTTTCCCTACTGCAATGAGCACTTCTCCATAACACACAAGTTAATTCCTAGCTTTTGACTATCATCCCTTTGTTACTCCCTCCACAAATACTTAGATACACACTCCCATAAGCAAAATCTGTCTCTCAGCAGATCGTGGTTTTCAATATGCTGTCCCACATCCTGCTAAATTTTGTAGAACTTCTCTTTCCACCAAACACAAAGACAAGTCAACTTCACAGACTCAAAACTGTCTTTTCCTGCTTTATGATGGCCCTATGGCTGATGTTGCAAGACTGAAAAAGTGGATTTGAATGGCCTAGAGGAAGTGTTTGAACCACTTGACCTGTTATTTTAGAAGAGAATTGAGCTTTGTGCCCTTACATGTTTCATTGTGTTCACTTGCCATTTCCTCATCACTTACTTCATCTTCATGCTCACCTGCACACCTCTTTTGACTGCTGCTGAAGAGCACTGTGATGAAAGAAACACAAACTTGAGCATAGCATTAGGGCCTTGATGTGAAAAGACACGAGTGTGGACTTCTGATTCTGATTATCTGAAGGAGTCTAATCCAAAGTCAATCGAAATCAAGGAAAATACTCCCACTGGTGAGGCAGGCTCTGCATGTGACTGAATAAGCTCACCAGTTGTGCTGTGCACTGCTAGAATTGAATGCAAGATATGGAAAGTTTTCCATTCCCAGCAATGGGTGAGTATTGATCAGCCCTCTGGTCCAGGAGAAACCATGCACATCATTTTAGGGACCTGTAACGTAGACAACATTTAGCAGTTTACGTTTTACAAGGGAAAACAAGTGCTGTGTACATGTCCCCTCTGAAATATGTTGGCATACTGTAGTTCTAAAGAAAATTCAGTCATTGCATTACCTTTTTTTTTTTTTTTTTAATAATGAGAGATATGGTATCTTATCTTAGGCACTGAAGAAAGCTGACTTCTAATACAAGCACAGGGAGCAGAAGAAGGAAATACTAAGTAATTAATCATGGATGTTCCTGGCCTTTGAAAGCTGAAAGATAGTGCTGACTAATCTGTGTTCTGTCTGGCTATTCAAAAGAAAAAGGTTTGTATATATATAGGGAGAGAGAGAGAGAGAGCTAACAATGCTCCATTTCACTTTTTAAATGGGCTTTAACTTATTATTGGGCCACATTGTCAATTGGTGTGAATTAGCATCGCTGCGTGCTGTGCTACATTACAGGCTGATGAGCTCCCAAGCTGGGGCTCATCATTCAGGCTTTAAACCAGAAACGGGTACACTTGCTGAAGGAGCAGGTTTTTCTACTACCGGAAGTTACTTGAAATGCCATTCCCTCCCAAGTGCTATTTTTACCAGACTGGTTTCATTGTCACAGGTTCTGACAGACAAGGTTCATGCAGTTAGTCTGCCTCAGAAATGGTGAGAGTAAGCACCGATGAAGCAGTGGAGGAATACTGCACGTTATGGCTGTACTTCAGGTTGGGTTCTGCTGCACTCTGCTGGTACGTAACACCAGCAGAACTTTTCATATGGTGTAAAACCCAGGACGCAGCTGAGTTTTTCCTAGAGGCATATTTGTGTGCAGAAGAAATGAGAACTGTATAAATAGATGTGGAACAAAATGAAACCTGTGCTTCCAGGTGCTGCTTGATTTCACAGACTACACTTCCTAGCAGTAGTCATTCACTTTTCTTCCAAATCAGGAAGTAGTGCGAAGTTTCCTGCATTCCAATAAATATATGGGAAGACTATGGTTCTTCCACCAAGATTTTTAAGACAGTATTTTTAATATTTGACTACTCAGACATATTACTGGTAGACAAAGGCAAAGTCAAGTCTCACTGTACACGTTTCTAAAACAGAAAGAGGTGAACTGTTCTTATATGTTTTTACTATAATTACAGTTTTCCTTGTGCTTTTAATATGACAAAGTTATTGTGCCACAGTTTACTGGTAGAATCATTGATCAAAAAAGTTAGTTATCACAGCCTGTTGTCAGTGCTAACAACTAAAATTTATATCGTAGACATGATAAAAAGATGCTTTGTGTGGGTTATTTTTGAAATTAATGCAAGATTTGCTATTTCTTTCTAAAAGCCTACCAGTTAATGGGGAGGTGCACATACAAAGGCACTGCAGAGTGCTTGGTATGGCACATTTGTAATTTTACATTGATAGCTTCCATCTCCCACATTTTCTAAGTAGCAAACCCTTACTAAAAATCCCAGGCAGCAGATCTCCAAAGGCTTTTACAGTTGCTAGCCTGCCAAAGAGACTAGAAGACTAATGTGGAGTGAGTTGAAAACGAAAGGCACTGATCAAATCACAGCTACGGTGTGTGTTATGGCATATTTATTTGTTATAATTACTCTCCACCCAAAGGAGAGGAATTCTGCTTCTGGGTTGCAATACAATTGTTCCAGAAGAAGTAATTTAGTGGGGTTTTTTATATATAAACCAGTTATTTGGAACACGTGCCAACTGTTCCTTTGATTCCTTCCCCTCTCCTGGAAATTATAGCTCACAGTGGAACTGTGCAGATGCTAGTTCATTGATCTGCCCTACAGAGGTAAACATATTTCCTCCAGCTACTCTAAAAAATGTCACAAAACACAAGTATACTTCTTCAGAAGAGCTGATCTGCCAAAATAGTTACCATTCACTGACTACTTTTTTAAACAGGAACAGAAGCTTCCATGCATATTTAAGCATCTTTTAAAAGAAAAGGTACTAAAATTAGCTTCACCGTACTTTAGATGAAAATTAAGGTTTTCTTTCTCCCCTTCACTTTAGTATTTTTTGGTTCATTCTAGTCCTCATTCACATCCTTAGACACCTCAGCATTTAGCTCAAAAGGATTTAGACAAGCTTGCATTTCTGTAGGCATCAGGGATTCGCTGTGTGGTTCAGCCCAGTGCTGCTCCTGCCTGGTATGCCTCTGCACCACGTATGCACGCATGGACACACACCTCCCAGTGGTGCTCAACAGCACTGACCCCAATGTCAGGTGACTGACATTGTTAGCAGAGAAATTCCTGTTCTCTATTTATTAGGCATAAACCTCTCTTGGGAATAATTTGTTCGTGCAGAAAGCACTAAGAAAGCTATTGCAATTTATTGGACTAGAGATGTTCAGTAACAGTCAGTTTAGCTTCAGATATTGCAGTTTAGTGATTAAAGCACAGGAGCTACACCCAGAATATCTGGATTCAGGTGCAAGTATTACACTAAAATCTAACCTTTGTCATGTGACTCAGCTACCTCCATCTGCAGAAGAAACAACTGAGATTAAAACAGCTTTTACTTTGCATTCCTCACCTTCAAATGTAGGACAAGTACCTTGTACCTTTGGAAAGGTATTTTTATGTGTACTAGGGCATAGGAGTCTCCACTACCTGGGGTTGTGGAGACATCCCTAAAATTCAACTTCCTCCCAACATAGAGGATTATCATTTACTTAGCATGCAAGGGGATGTTACACATGATTGTATCCTTCTCTTGTCTGGAAGGCGCTATATAAACCCAGATTATTGTATTACATTCATGATAGCTAGAGAAAAAAGCAAACTCAGACCAGAAGGTAGATGAAACATTCATGCACTTGATCGTGCTCTCGTGGCCAGGCATAACAGAAGACAATGGGTTTCCCAGAGCCATGGGTTCTGTCAGAGCGGCTTTAAGCTGCAGAGGGAGAGCAGGACTAAGCCTTCTCTCTTTAACAGCGTTGGTTCCAAACTGATAACATGACAGCTGAACATACAACCCAAACACGTTTTGTGAATATTAGAGCATTTCAGCCAAACATTTGCTTTTCCAGAGAGTATTCACCTAAGTGACACTCAAGTATGTGAAAAGCCCTCAAGAAAAAAACTAAGGTATGCGAATCCAATTAAATTGGAATTCAGTGCTGACTTCTAACAGTCGTTCTCCCCAGAGGAGCGTTTGTTTTATTTACTCAGCTGTATGGAGACTTATATTGGTTTCCTAGCCTTTTGAAGGATTTCCTACAGTTTTTTTGCCATTAAAGGCAAATTCTTGGGACATGGTATCTGTTTTTCCAATTCCTGAAAATATATGTCTTTTATTGTACCAACAAAAGTAGCAGAGACAGGAAGGCCAGTGGCAGCAAGGGGTTTTAAGATGGCGCTTGATGAATTCATGAAGGGAATTAAATGACGTAGCTGTTGGTGGTCACAAGAGACTAGACTTGATAAGGCAGTAAGTCCCTTCAAGCCTATTTTTCCTAAGAGGGTTTTCTTATTTAAAAAAAGGAAGGAGAAGAGAAAAAAGAGGCTTGGATGGCTCTCTGCTGTGGTGGAGGCCTGTCAGTTCAGTTCATTTTAGAGATGAGCACGTCAAGAAAGAGACAGTGGAAAAAATCCTCGGGGCACCAGGAATGCACTAAGTATAATTGAAAATGCTCTAAACCACTGCCATCTGCATGCCTCAAAGTTTCAATACTAGCAAGGCATTTTAAAATCATTGCTTTGTTCCCTTTTTCTTAATCAAGTGTTCTAAATAGTACAAAATAGCTGCTCCTGGAGCAAATTTTTGGCACTGAAGATAATTTTCTAAGCCTGGTAAACAAGAACTGGTGTTTATTTCTACCAGATTGACAAATAAGAATGCAAGAGACCTGCAGACACCACCGAAAAGGTGTTAGCTACTGTAGTACCCCAATTCTCAGATTTGTGTGCACGGCACTTACTGTTACAGTATTAAGCAGGCTGATAGATGGTAGCATGTGACAGAAAAGCCTAGGAGCACCTCTTGGCCTCTGGAGGCCTGTGTAACTATGCTGCCTTTTTGTTTCTTGTAGGCTGGGGTCTCCTCACAGTCCCACCTTACCTTACCCAGGGAGGGAAACCATCCTCCCAAGAGAGGGGGATGCAAGGAAAGACTCCTTTCACCCCCATTCAGGATGGGGGTCATGGCATGCTGGTGTGGACCATGAAGGCTTTACTTACAATGGGCCACCCAATCTCATGCTGTTTGGACTATTTTAAGTTATGTTTCTTTCACTAAGAGAAGAAAACCTCTAGGACAGTTTTGCAAACCACTGCTGCAGATGTCCCCAGGATCAAATGGGGAAAGAGTAGGAAGACAGTAACACCAGGCAGGTGGACATGCAGAGCTAACACTTAGCTTCTGGCTACATAAGAACTCTCAGCTACAATGACTCCAGTGCTTCCCTCTCCTTTGACTGGTTCATAGAGCAAGGGGTCACCCACCAGTGAGCTGAACCCCCATATAAAACAGAACATTCCATAGACTCTTGGGCTTCTCCATATTAACTGCTTTTCCAGCAGTAAAATCATCCAGTCTTGTTTTCAAAAATTGCCCATGGTGGAGAATGTGACAATATATAGGTTTTAATTGACCAGAAAAATCCAATATTTTTTTTATTGTGAAAGTAATCATTTATGTGCAAAGTTATTATACTGCTACCTAGATTGATGACCAGCGCTACTATGATTTTTCCCATGGTTACACTCCCATTCCTTTATGGAGTAGCACTTGCTTTCCTCTTTAACCTTCATATTCTTGAAAGCTCAGTTCTTTCCCAATCAGGATCCCATTATATTTCTGCTCCTTCCTTGACCCCAGAAAGCCTTTTCTTGCACTTAGGAGATTACACACAAAGCTTTTAAAAGATTCTGTAGCCTGGCAGGTGAAGAGATAATACACTGATCCAATGGCCAGAACATACTCCATGATGCTGGAGATTAGACCTTCAAGCACAGAATGTGGGACTCCAGGACTGCTTACAGATTTCAGTTTCTTTACCTTCTTTTTGTGGTCTTGCCTCTTTTTGTGGTGACACTTCCAAGAAATGTGTTGTACTCTCAGCTGTTCTCCAGACAAAGAGCTCTTTCATTCATGCCTGCAGCAAGAATCTATTTCTCAGAACAATCTACTTCCCGGATAAAGTCAGAAACCCTTCAAAATTTAACCAAGCTTTCCTCTATTGTCAAATACAGTAGACCAAATCCTGAGCTTAGAAAAGTCTCTCATGTCTTAACCAAACAATGATCCGCTGTATGAAAAGGCTGCAGAAGGGGAAGAGGGGGACAAGAGAGTAAGAAGAATGTAACTAGGGGAATGGTGAGATGGGAGAAGGTGGTAGGAAGAAGCCAGGAAGACTGAAATAAGAGAAAGGACAGGATGGACTTTTTGATTAATTCTCTTTCTTGATGGTCTTTCCCTATCAGCATGTCAATGACAATTAACTAGACTTAAGAATAAACTTCAATAGTCAAGTTTTTGTCAGTAGCATCTTAAAAGTGCCCTGAAGTGTTAGGTTATAAAACATTCTCACTTCTGGTATCCAGCATGTGTCCCTTTACAAGACAAACCCTCTGTTCAGTATTTGCATTTAAAATGTAAAGGATATGCAGAGGTGCATCCTTACTCCCAATCTTATGCAGAGTTTGGACTAGTTTAATGTATGTTTCTTTCACTAAGAGAAGAAAACCCCAAGGACAGCTTAGCAAACCACTGTTTCAGACTGAGAAAGAGAAGGTCTAACCAGCAGACAGCAAATCCTAAGCTCACACTCCAGTATTTGCCTCTACCTTAAACTTCTCTCCTGGCTTCTTTCTGCAAGTACCAATCTTTTTGGCACCAGATCTCTTAGCAAGAAAGAAAGGCTAATGAGAAATCAAAGCCACCTGAGCTGCTGACTGATTCTTGGGGCAAGCTCTCTGCACTGCCAGCTGTGGGCAAAGATGGGAAGGGGAAAAAATTGCTTACAGGGTGTCCTCCTCTTCCTCTTCTGTTCTGCTGCCAGAGAGAGGGAGAGCAGACCCTGGGGAGGGAAGCAGAGGGATGGCATTCATGTGAAGGCCTATAACTTGCCATGACATCTATGGGTAGCAGAGAGACACTGCAACACCAGTTTTTGCAGGCAATACATATTCCTCGTGTACTCAGCTATGCTTATTCTTAAGTTGCAACATATTAATACCCTGCTAGAAAAGGTGGGGGGAAGAAGAACCAGCCAGAGTTTTACCACACTGAAGTCTTACAGATGCACATACACCAAGACACCAGGTGTTTCCACCAGACAGCAGTCTTTGTGAGAACCGCAGGGACTTTTTTCCTGTAGTTAGTGTTTCAGAGACAAATAGCTGAGCAAAATGTTAAAACCTGCTTTCTGTTCACTGCGGTATTTGAGACACGCACTTGCTCTGCATCACTTACATTGAAAATAAAAGCAAAGCAGTGCTTGTGATATCACAAAGTAGAGCCCAGATTTTTTTCTTCTAGCTAGAAATCCTAAAAAAGGCACTCTTTTCAAGTGTGTTAGAAATAGAAGCCTATTTTAGAAGAGACATGAAGTTATCAGTGCAAATTAATAGCACCAGATGGGGGGTTAAACTACTGCCTCACAGTTGAAGACACGAGACAGAATGAAAGTGGTAGACTATAAAAAAGGGCATCACCAGAAGTGATGAGGTCCTGCTGTGAAGTGGGATTTGTGAACACTGTGCTTGTGCTTGTAAGCAGTTGCTCAGATGAATGCTTTTATGGGCCAGAGCGACAGAGAGAAAAGAAAAGTCACAGCCATTTTGAAGATCATGTCTCATAGTTTACTGCTTTTCTCAGGACAGGCTGTCCAGCAGCACAAGCTACAATTAAATATCATAGAGCTCTGTCTCCTGGGCTGGCTCACAGCTGTCAAGACAGGGGAGCTTGCCAGAGCAGTCAAGTAAACGTGGCTGTTGAGCTGGGATGGAACTAACTGAGTTGGCTTCTAGAGCATCAGGAAGCTTTGTCAGAAAAATTCCAGGTTTAAGGATGTTGTTACTGAAAAATGACAGTTCTTCCATTAAGAGAGCAATCCTTTAGTGTAGGTATTTCTCAAAACATTTCAGTTATGTTTCACTTGGCTAGGGAAAATGTTTCTTCCTATCTCATCCCCACTTTTAGTGGGTAAAGAGAAAGAAAAAAAATTTGCTGATTATGAATAGGGCAATGAAAAAAAGAGGAAGGATTACAGAAGAAATTTCAACTACCAAGTCCTCAGCAAAAATGGGACATCCCCCCAAAAAAGTAAGAACATTTCTGCAAAGTCTTTTAGATTGGCACTTGGATATGGGATACCCTGATGCATAAAGGCCTATAAGTATGTGCCAGAAATATTTGTGCAGACTACTAGCAATGGGGTGGCTAAGGACCTAAGGACCTGCCATGGGCAAGTCCCACCAGCCAGATATAGCCCTTCTTCAGCTGATATATCATGCTGGCAATAAGACATCCTACAGAACTGAAATAACCAGAACAACAAATGCAAGAAAATGAAGTAATTTCCATGGCAGAATGCTTCACATTTCCACTGAATTTAGTCTCAGATGCTTAGCTGGGGTAAATCAGTACAGCACCACTGCAATCAGAAGAGCCAACCTGATCAGCACCATGTAGAGACTTTAACGAAACAACTGACTTAAAAACACACTTGAGGAAGAGAAAGGTCTTATTGGCAGTAATTAAGCACTTTTTTATCTCTCTGGACACAATAACATAGAAGCCTATTCAAAAAGCAAACGTCTTAAGAGCAAATACTTCAATAATGCATAGCTGCGTTATTCAAAAGACAAGCTGTGGAGCTGCACCTCCTTTCCAAGGGAAGCGCAGTGTGCAACTGGAGCGCACAGTGCAGGAAGTGGCTCTGGAGGCATTCAGTGCCCAAGAAAAACAGGGGCAGCACTCGTCATCTTCAGCACACCACAAAAAAAACCACCAGCAGAAACTCTGCCTAAATCTCAGAATTAATAATATTTTAATTCACTCTCTGGGAAGAAGGTTACATATACACAAACAAACAGTGGTTGATACAAGGCAGGAACATAATCTGTTCTATAAAATCCTTAGTCAGTTGAGCATCACGGGAATTTTGCTGTAAGTCATTTTATGTCTAGAGGAGAACTTGGTCAAGTCCTCTCTCCAGCACAGCAAAGCAGAACTGATTCACCTCTACTGAATCAGTTCTTTAAGTCCAAAGCAGGAGCAAGGCTGAGAAAAGCAGTCCATTAGCATCTCAGTAATCACATGGCTGAGATACTCTCAAGCTATGACTCAATTGAAGAAGCAAAAGAACAATTTGCAGCAAATCAATGATACATTATTATATAGAAATTCCCACCATTTTTCTGTGTTTTGGGAATGCTTACCACAAATTTCAATTTTTCTTGACTTCCTCCTTATCTTAAATGATTTGATGAGTCTTTTCTGAGAAAAATAATTTCTGGATCTTAGGACTGCTCACCGCACGCATTTGAAGCTCCACCTGTGCTGTATTCCTTCCATTTTGTACAGAGGGCTTTCTGCTCCCTGACTGATTATGCAAGGGCTACAGACGTGGGTAGAGTGAAAAGCTAGTTTCAAATCCAGAATTTACTCTCTATGAATATTCTTAATTAAACATTTCAAAAATTGATGCTTTGGTAAGCATTAGTTCCAGTAATTTTGTCCCCAAGATTTTTTGATATGAATCTTAACAGAGGCATGTGAAATAATATTAATTTGAGGCACCAGGAGGATGATATTAAAAATGCAGAGTTGCAGCTGCATGTATGTTGTTCACATTTCCTCAGCTGAGCTATCACGTTCACCTCTGCAGAAATAGCAACTGTCACTAGCAACAGTTAACAACAGATGCAGCCCCCAGAGAATCACACTGAGCAAAAAGAATATCTAGGACAGTGATTTAGCTTGTCTGGATTATAACTTTCCTCATAGATGCTTTAACGTTGCTAAAAGGCCTTCTAAAGGAAGATGACAGGCTATTCAGGTCTGTCATGAGTAAAACAGAGGAACAAACAGCAATTGCAGGAAGGCTAATCTAGCATGATACAGACAGATGAAAAATTCTAAGCAAGTTGCTGGGAATGCTGGAACAAGAACATTCAACCTCGATTTTAGAAGATCCCTTTCTCTCTGCCATGTGTTGTATTACAGGGAAAAGCCACAAAACAGGCTTTGAACCAGTGAGATGTAAGTTTTTGTTGTCTGGGTGACAGTCTCATTTTCACAAACTCATGGCCCAGTGGTCATTCTGAGATGCGACATAGCAAACAAGATATATGAGGTCAAAAAAATGTCTGTCTCAAGCCAGGGGTGGATTACTTTGGTCTGAGATAGGGACATGGCATCCACTATTTAAAATTTCTTAAGAGAACAGACAGGACCCGTCTCTCTTCATAGAAAGAGAAGACGTATCCATGTGGACTTGTAAGGGTCGGCAGCAATCTGGCATTCCTTGAGCAAATCATGCACACTGCAGGACTGCCATACGGATGGACCAAGGGGAAATGTCCAGATGTAACTACAGATGTCACAGCAAATTAAGCTATCCACTTGGGCTTGTAATTCAAGAAGTTTCATTTCTGGGTCTGACAACAGCCTACTTGGCCATTACTGCAAACATCTCTGACTTTTCTTAAAGGTTTCTGCCTAGAACTCATCAAAGAGCAAAGGACAAGTGTTATGGGAAGCACATTGTAAAACCACATGAAGAATTAACTTTATAGAGGTTAACAATGAACTAAAGAAATAAGGTGTTAAAGGATGAGGTTCTCCAGTACTCAATAAATAAAGATACATTGAAGACAAGAGTTGCAGCTAATTGTGTCTACTGTGAAAACCAATACTGTCAGTTTCTGGTATAGAAAAATGTGAATATTTGTTCCAGTAGACACAACTATTATTGTTTGTGATTAATTTGATTTTTGTGCAAACCAGTAAAGTTTATTCATCTATACTGTTGCTTTGTACTGTTGAATTGTATTTTAGTATAGGTGTTAACTGTGGGTCACTGAGAGACAAATTGTTTGCTTAAGAAATCAGACCAGCAAAGAATATAGAACCTTTGTTTAACCAGTACTGTTGAAATTAATTTATTTCAGAATTCAACCACCTGACTCTGTACAAATACCTCCATTATTGCTTAAACTACTTAATATTTCTCACACGAGGACATTTCAATTATATGGTAAAATCTGAAATCTCAGAATGGGAAATATGGGGAGAAACTCAGTATTTTAAATAAGAAATGTTATCCATTTTCTATCTATTCCAACACCAAAGAGAACAGTACTTCCCTCCAGAATTAATATAACCTATTGCATTTATTTTAGCAGCTGGTACAAGCATGGGTACAGAGTGTGTGATACAGCACTCAGGTCCCCAGGCAGTGGACATGGACCTTTGATTTGCTAGCAGAAAGAAAAGGAATAACTTTTGTCAAGCTTTGAAAAGGACAAGAGTAATTTTTAGAAATAAATATTTGCACTTTTTTCATTTTCTGCAAAACTTCCATTGATGTAAGAAATGAAGAGTTTTAATCTTCTCAGTAAGGTTTTTGATCATTATTTGTTTAGTTTTTAAAATCAGTATATTTCATATTTGTAACAAAATTATGAACTTTTTTTTCTCTTTCCTTGCTTACTTAGGTCTGTGTGGCTGGCATGGGCATGAGTCTGCTTTAACTCCTGCCAAAGAGTCTATACCGATGAATGACATTTGTACCGCTGTTTAGTCCAACACCCCCTTAAGCATTTAGACTGATTATAGACTTTAGGGCCAAGAAACACTTATATACAATCAGAATTGGAGAGAGAAGGGGACAAACTTTTGTTGCTTGTGCTTTGGAGATGTTAAAAAAAGCTTTTCTAGCCTCATAACTTTGGCGACCAAAATGTAGTGAAAGTGGGAAATGTTTATATCTCATTTTTTGGATGAGAGGAAGCAGATGAAGACTGATTTGGCTTCCCATAGTGCAGTCATTTCTGGAGATGATGCACCAAATGTCTGGGATAATATGGAAGCTGTGGTTGACAGCCTCTAATGTGGGTTCTTGTTTCTTACGGAAAGAGCATTAAGCATAAAATGTGTGGCCTTGAAACTTATATTACGTGGAATAGCAAATTCTGCACCACGTTTCTGAAAGAAGCATCTCTTACCAAAAAAAAGTAAAAGCTAGAGAAATAATATTTTAATAGTGGTGTCCTACTGAATTCTGTACTTTACTTGTATCACAGTATACACTTGTAATTGATCACTTAGGGTCCCTTCTGTGCACCTGCTCAAGTCAGGCCCTCATGGGACAAAAGTAGCCACAGCAACAGCCAGAAAGGCTTAACACAGTTCTCCTTTGCCTGGCTTTCCACACACTCTTTGCCTCTTCTGCCTGTGGGCCCTGGGCTACCTTAAAAGAAAACAATATTGTAGGCACTGCTATTCCTGGAAGGGGCCACCAAGGGTGTGAGGCTACGTGTCAGAGAAGGCACTTGGTGGGAGGTGATTTTGGGGATGCCTGAAAGGCTCATATTCTGTGATCTTCTTCTGTCACTCCTGGGAGTGGATAACTATTGCAGGAGAGAGACAGGTACCCACTTCCATTCCCAGGCCTCTGCAAGCAGCTGTTCACACCATGAACTTCTGGGGATTTGCCCATAGGCCTTTAGTGGGTGGCTGATACTTCTCCTCAGTGGTTACAGTCTCTATGTCTGGAAAAGCTAAGGCAGTAAATCCTAGTGATCAGATCTCTACTGCAAGGCAGGGGGAACGGGAGAGTATAATTAACAACTTAGTGTTTTTCCTCTTCAGTGGGCCTAAGTGCTGTGACTCTGGGTTTGGATTTTGTTTTGGATTTAGTAACTTCTTGGACAGGGACCTCTAAAAGCTCTGCTAATAATTCTGTGCGTTGACTCAGGAGGCAGACTGTTTTGAAAGGTCATCTTCATTTCTTACTACACCTGCTAACCAAGGGCAAGTGTTAATCAGCAGTGGAACAAAGGAGCCTTCTCAACAGCCCAAATGTGGCACATGCCTTAACTAGTTAAGCTTCTCTGGCTCAATGACATTAATTTGCTCCTGACCTAATGCTCCCAGCGCTGCAGTTCAATATGTTTATTAATTCTAGGAATGAGCCTTCACATGAATTTTGTTGTTGCACTGAGACACAATGAGGTGAAGATATGTGGCTTCTACTCTGTTCTCTGTATCTGTGCCATAAAACATAGAGTTTTCTGTGCCTTTATTATTTGTGAGCTTGTATTAGTGCTTAGCCTAAAGCCTATTGAAACATCCTGGAAACAAAATAGCCTCATTTAACTTTGCAGTAGATTTTTAATTCTTGTTCCTGTTTTAAGTCAGAGTGTTTGAAGCAGCAAGGCTTGCCAAAGAATTAGGATTCCCATGTCACAACCTGCCCCAGCCATACAAAATAACTAGGAGAAATTTCCTAGTGGGTGACTACTCCTGACAGTAATCACCTTCTGAGGACTGAGGACAGGTTGGTCTACTGTTTTCCATCTCAGGGAATTTTTTACATTCCTCAGAAGATGGCACAGGTTATTATAGAGACAGGTGACTGGACTGAATGGACTCATATTGTGATGCACCACAGGAAGTGCCACGTTTCAGTAGCACAGAACTTTCTTTTACCAAAAGGGGATAATACTTGATATTGATAGACAGGCACAATATATGCTTTCAAAGAATGGTTATTAAATATGAAGGAGTATTGAAGCATTGATTTTTTTTCATTATGAATAAACATCTATAGTTAGACAACGTACTCAGTATGAGGTACTATGACATTAGTCTTATGAGCTAAAATTTGCTACTACTGGATTCATAAGGAAGACTTCATTGCTTCTGTAGAAATGGGATTAACTCCTCTGAGAAAAATTATGCTAGAGTTTCTCACCTCTGCCTGACAGGAAGAAGGATCTCTATAGTGTTCTTTCATTAAAAAGAGAGTGATCTGCTCTAGGCTCTTAGGCCAAGTCCTCAGAAGACACATACTGATGTTAAGTCCTTCCCTCAATGAACCCAGGAACGGTTTAGTTCACCCAGCCCAAGGCTTTCCAGCAGTGAAGACAGAGGCCCGCAGAGCCCTTTCACACAAGCTGGCTTTGCTTTCTAAAATACAGAATTAATCTAACATTAATTTTTCACATTTGGCAGTTTCAGCCACGGTTGTTTCCATATGCTAGGACAAACTTTTAAATCATGGCCTGTATTTCTGGGTTGCCTGAAATTCAGATTGGAGCTAAGTTTGCTTCACCGACTGCTGCCAACTGTCTACTGGGTTTTGATGATGGTTCATGTTCATTCAGGGCCTGTCTGAAGTTTCAGATGGCGATTACCCTCAATGTCTAATGAAACCAGACAAAAGTAATTAGTCTTTTTTGTCACTGCAATCCAGCATTACTTAACCTGGAATCTAGGCAGCCTCATGGCAAGGAGCGGAGAATGTAGGGAAAAGTGAAGAAAAGAAATAATTTGTCAGCTGGTTGTTTTCCCTCCCTTCACCTGGGCTTTGAACAAAAGCAGGACAGAGCACACAGACCCAGTAACAGTTGCACAGTTCTGTCCACTCCAGGAGAAGGGGGCTGCTGAGCCTGAGCCCTCTCCTTGTCCAAGGAACATATGCTTGGGGCTTTCTCACCCTGTGGGGTCATCTGGGACCCACAGGGCTCCAGCATTGGGTCCTGCAGCAGACCATGCACTCTGCAGCAGCTGAGAGAAAATCCCAGAGGCAGAGGGCTTCATTACATCAAATATTTAAATGGCTACTGCATTATGCCCTCCCTGCTTCATTCCTGGCTCAAATTTAACACCCAGGGCACCTCTTTCTCAGCCTCTTCACTGCAACCTTGGAAGAAGCACTTGCAGCAGAGTCACTCACTGCAGAGACTGCAGTGCCCTCAGGTTTCAGGAACCAGGGATTGTTGCTGAGAGCAGAGAGCTGACTCCTTGGGAAAGAAGGCTTTGTAGGTCCAGCTGGAAGGAGTGGGATGAGGGTAAAGTTATCCCACTGCTGATGGGGCTGCTCCAGAGCAGAAGAGTCCAGTAAGGACAGGCAGGTGCTGCAGAAAACATCACAGCTCACGATAGGGTTGCAGTACATCATTCTAAGTAGGAGGGCGCCCCTTTTTGTCTGGCAGCCACCCAGGTCCAAAGTGTAATATATTCCCCAAATGGATTCATTTTCTTTAAAAATAGAGCATGCCTCCCCTCCAAGCTCCTTAAATAAATCTCTTGCCCCTGTTCTCCTCAGCTCAAGGTCACTTGGAAGTGCAGCCTTTTCACTGGTGCATAGTATTTCACCTCATGAGGGAGGAGACCAGAGAGCCTAAGGGCTGTGACCACGGATGTGCTTGCTGTCTTTGCCCATTGCACGTCGCCAGCCACAGGGCTCCGTGCTTATGGAGCTGAGATATAAAGCTCTTTTAAGCCATTAACCACTTTAAGTGACATAAATAGTCCTTTTTTTCCTCTACAATGGCTTTTTTTTTGTTTTATTTTCCAAATTTGCCTGAGCAAGGGGCTTTAGTCTACCAGATGTGTCTAGGCTATAAGTCCTCGAGATACGCTCTTTAGATGCATTTTCAAAGCTTAAGAGGGTAACTTCATTTAAATCTGTGGTCATCAATTCACCCTTGGGTTAAGTGTGAAGGCAGCAGCTGCACCACAAGATATCATACTGCAGGGATTTTCTGCTGTATGTGTCATTGGGGTTTCATGAAGGAAAGAGTCAAGTCCCTCTTTTTATACACTTATTGAGACATAAGTGTCAGCACTGTGAAAGCAGCTCAGAATGAAATTTCTGGACTGGGCAATGTTGTTTACTGAAAATAAATTCTGTATCAGACAAGGAATTGTTCCCACATTATTCTTAGGTCAAAAATGAAGACTCACTGGTTCTTCATCTGGGAATTTAGATTACATAAAATACACAAGAAAACAATGATTCATTTACATTTAAATTGGAGTACGTTCAAGTGAAGTTCATGCCCCATCCTGCTGTCTTTACTTACAGGAGTACTATCTATAAACATATAGTAAAGCTTGTCAATATTTTTGATTGAAACTTATTTTACTGACAAATTACTTCATTAGCAAGTATTGCTTTTGTCTTCAAAATATTTCCATTTCTAAAAATCCTCAAACATACATTTGCAGAAGGGACAGAAACAAAGGGAGAGCTTTCCAAAAATAAAATCTGCTGAAAAAATAGAGGAGTTTTGGCTGATATTGGAAGACCAGAGCATTTCTACCAAAACCTGTAAAGATAGCTCTCCACTGGTGGGTCTCAGAGGTGAGACACCTTTACTATTCCCTGAACAGCTCCAGCAAAACCCTCAGGTGCACCATCTGCTTGAGACACCCAGATTTGAGCACTGCCTGGCCACATAAGAGTGTAATAGCACCTTGTGAAGTAGAGTTTCCCTACTTTGCAATGCCCCATCTCACAGGCTTTACAGTGTACCAACTCCTAACTTCCCATTTGAGGATGTGGCCAGAGGCCACCTGCCATCATTGAACATGCCTTCTGGGAGGACATCTGCTGGCATCCCTCTTATTCAGGCATTTCCTCTGTGTTGCAGACTGTGCTGGGCCAGATGTGCTCACCATTATGAGTTGTACACACCCAGCTTGGTCTCATCATGGGCTTTGCCCCAGGATCCCTGTCATGCTGCAGCTTCATAAGCAACGGTGCCACTTGCTCCAGGGCTGCTGGGAGCTGAGTGAGTCATCTCTGCCATGCTCTGGAGCCAGCACTGATGATTGTCACCTGTCCTTGGGACAAGCTCTGCTCTCATTTAGAGGGCTGGAAAAGCAGACTGTCTCAGCTGAAACCCAGAATTTCTCTGGATTTATGCTCAGGTGAATGAATGTAGATGTGCATAGGTAAATGTGAGTCCTATGAAGGTAGAAGGCTGGAAGGCAAATCCTGTTTTTCTGATGTAAAACAAGTACCATTTTAATGTTTATAAGAATCAGATTGGCTGTCACTATTCATCTACTGCAAGGAATATTTTATTCCTTCATTTTGGCATGGCTTTTTATAAAGCCTCTGGTCTTAAAGGCCCAAAGTCACCCCATGTAGCTCCCAGTGATGGCAGAAAAAGGTTTAGGGATTCAAATGAAAAAAGAATTGAAGCTTTCATGGCCAGGCAATGAGGCAAAATCCCTCTGCCTTCAGCGGTGTAGCACACGCTCTGCTCCCCAGCTTGAATCTGGAGCTGTAGGATATTGACAATGAGACTGTGAGAATATCCAAGCATAGTTCTGGAGAAATCCTCTATTTGTTGAATCCTGTGACTTGTTCATTACCAGACAGCGATTGGTCTCAATGTCAGCTATTATTTTTTTTTTGCTGAGTTTATTCCTGCTATGGCTTTTGGCAGTATGTGAATTGCTCTTGTCCCAGCTCACTGCTGTTGTTCATTGTCCAGTAGCTGAGTGAGTGGGTTAATTTTTTTTTTTTTCAACACATGCTGTAGCCAAAGAAACCTCTTGGCTCTGCTGTGAGCATATCTTCACATGCGATCTTCAATATACATAGCTCCAGGTGTGCTTTTGTGCCTTAGATGAATATAAGGCAGTCTGGTTTTCTGCTTTTGCTTCGTTTTTTTGAATCCTGTTTTCTTCAGGAAAAACATTCCTGTACTACAACAGTGAATGTCCCCTCTTGCTGTAGTTGTACCTGCATACCTCATAGATCTATGCATTAAATGTACAGGGTTTCAATGGGAATCCCCATATACCTCTATGCTGTAAGGCAGTTAGCACATCAGCTTCCCAGGAGCCAGGCTGCTGGGGCCAAGAATCAGTCAATTGTAGTATATTTTCTTTATGTTATCAAATTTAATCTCATGTTTTATTGTTCAGCAGAGCTCTGTTAATCTCACGTAACCCCACAGGACCCACCCAGCTCATGTCTTTTCTGGGCCTTTCCCCTACAGATTGTAGCACAACCAATTTCAATACATCCATCTCCCTCGATGTGAACATGAACTTCAGCAGAGAAAAGGAGAAGCTTTTTCAAAATCTTTTCAGTTCTGACTTTTCAGGGCCATCATCTGTGGGTTGATGAGATTCAACCAATAATGATGCAACAATAAGACCCAGGCAAGTGGCAACAGTTTCACAAGGAATGAGAAAATTTTCTACTCCCACACATAAACTGAGAGGAAAAAGTTAAAAATCAAACTGGACCATTTTATGTGCCCTTCTAGGACTTAATTCCTTCCCAAACATGTACAAACTGAATAAAAAGAACTGGCTAAATAAAAATCCCCATGCAGAGAGAAAGATTTTGATCCTCTGTTAGAACAGTTTGAGCGGAAAGGATTTCGCAGCCTCTCAGTTAATCTGCTGATCACATGGTTGAAAGCGATGCCCTTGAGGCACTATCTAGCCTGTTGTTGAATTGATTGGTCAACAAAAAAAGAAAGGAGAAAAAAACAGGAATAGAAGTTGTGCTCTTGTATTAGTACAGCTAAATCCTCGCCCGCAAGTCCGGGTAATCTGCAGTGGAGGAGTGTGCTGCGTTTTTTTTCATCAGTCTGTGAAGGATGAAATGGACTTCAGAGCTTTCTAAATCAGGTTTCTAAATCAGCCTCATGAGCCTGTAATAAATAATGAGGAGTTCTCATACGCTGTACCTGGGAAAGCCAGTGTGTGTCTGTGCCCTTGGCCTCTTCGAATTTATTTTACTGATTCCTGGGAAATGAATAGCAGCCAGGAATTAGTTGTAGGTGTGAATCAGAAAGCAGCAGTGGCCTTTGAAAATGAATGAATAAGTTTTGCATATCCGTGGGGTACTATTATGCATTCCTGTGGCTAATGTAATTTGTTACTTAGCCTAGAAATGTCAGATGCTTTCAATATTTGACTTGTACAACTGTAAGTGCATTGTAAGTACACATTTTAAACAGTCATTCCCAATTTATTGGTCTCGGTATAAATATTCACCGGCAATGACAGTAGATATGACACTAGGATCTTCCTATTTAATCTCTCGGTTGTGTCCAGTGAGGGGAGCAGCCAGATCCTCTCCCTCTTCTGAACTATATCTGCAAAACTGCAGGATTTTGGGAGTGGATCTGGGCTGGTTGAGGATCCTGCTTCACTTCAGGGAGACGGGCTGTTCAATGGCAGCTAAATTTCTTTTAATGGCAGCGTATATTTATTGTCCTTGTAACGATAAATATTGTCCGTGATAATAATAATAGTAATAGCCTTGAAATAATAAAATGTAGGTCTGTAAAAGATTTATTGGTTTAAAATAGGATCCCTGGGCCTTTTTGCCATATGAACTGCATTTCTAAAAGATATTCTGCTGTGTCCTTATATTGTGCCAGCTGCATTTTATGTCACATGTCATGTCTATCACCTATATATAAACAGAGAATGAGGGCAGCTAAAAAACAAGTAGGGTTCTTTCTTTTTATAATGTGGCTGTAGCTTTTTCTTTTTCTTTCTCGAAGGGAAGTAAGCTTTTCAAAGCTCATGGATTTTCTTCAGCTTTAACTCCTGTTTCCACAGTTTAAGTTTGCAGTGGAGACACAAAGTAGAGGACAGTGGAGCAGGGGATAGGGCTAGTCTACCTTGAATATGCACGAAGTGAGCTGTGAGCCAGGAGTGTGGTTGTCAGTCTGCAAAACAGAAGGCATCGTTGGAGGTAACTCAGAGCACCCTCAGAAAGGTCAACATCCTTTCTTTTTTCTTTTATTTGTCCATGATTAAAGCTCTATTGCCAGAGAGAAAATCCATTGGCAGTATTGGAGAGGTGCACAAGTCTCTTGAACTTCTTTCAGACGTATTTTGTATAGAGGTTCCTTGTGGTGACAGGGCTTTGACTCGGGCTTATAAACTCTGTGCCTTTTCGATTTTACTTATGCTGTATTTCCACATGACAGTGCCCTCACCACGGACACCACAAGTTGGCAAGCTCCCTTCCTTCTTGCTACATGCTTCAAATGTGTACAATGAACAGAAGGATGGACAGACAGACAGATTTATATATGGATAATGAAAATATTTCTTTAAAGATAGAAAGTTTGTCTGTTTAATTTGAGAAAGAAAAGCACATGAATAATCAGTGATAACCAAGACTCCCCAAAACAATTAGATCTTTTCTTTAACTTTTTTCCTATGCCTCATAGCTGAAAAAAATCACCCTTTTTTGGTTAAAAATCCCATTCTACAAATAACACCATCATCCCAGTTTCATAATGTTTATATTTTGTCAGCTGCTCATTTGACTCTGGCGACTTAGTTAAAGAAGATTTCTGCTAAAAATATATCAGTCCACTGGTTGAAACATAGCCACACTTTTACCATCAGGTAGAATGAGAGGAAAAGATGAATATTATAAAAATAGTAAATCGCTTTGTTTACCACAAGTACAAGTTATTAGAGGAAATCCTAATACTTCTATGATCGCAGTGTATAGAATTTTACTCCCCTATTAAAATGTTTATGTTGCAATAATTGCATTAATTGTCTTTCATTTGTTTTGTTAAACTTAAGGTCACAGCTGCATAAGCCAGGATCTACATTACCAACTCTTGCTAGAAGGTGGAGTCCTTTGGCATCACACACCTGCCTTGATGCACACACAAATTCACCAAAAGCCAGTGAAACCTACCCACATGCCTCATAGCTGAGCCCCAGACCTCTGGCTCAGCAGCCAAGTGCATGTGTGCTCCTCTGGCAAAGCAATATTGCACGTACAATGGTGCTGTAGGAGTAAAAAGACCATAAAACTAAGACCGAGCATTGAGCAGTGAAGGAGTGGGTCTTGTTCAGCATTCAGTTCAACAAATACACAGTAATTAACTCCTGTTCAGCGCATAAAAAGTAAATCCTTACTGGTGTAATACAGCTGGGGGCAGGGATAGGCGTGAGTCCTGGACTGCAGAGAAATTTCATAAATACAAACTATAGAGAAAGAAATGAAATGTTTTCCTGAATCCACTGACAGCCCTTAACAAACACCATCAGGGGAACACCTTACTCCTCTCTATGGCTTTGAAATCAAAACTATGACAACACTGATACTGCTGGTATTAACTGTATGACTGCCAATCTTTTAAACTAAAATACTCCATCTCGTTCATTCGCCACAAAACCTTTTTCTGTATTTCCCCCTCTACCAAAATCATCAGCCATTCCATACTAAGCTTGTAAAACCACAAGTTATGTTCACAGATTCTCATCCAGTCCTAAAAGTATCAGGATTAGTAAAGAAAGGATAGCATCAAATTAACCATTTTTAACACAAAAATGAAGAATTTTGTGGTTGTTTTAATGACTGAGTTATTCTCTGTTCCGTTCAATTAATTAAAATAAAATTGCTTTTAAATGCAATAAAATTACCACAGGATTTCCCCCTGACTGGCAGACTTCCGCAAAATACAGCAGAAATTATCTCTGCTTTGTGACAGACGCCAATGCAAATGTGCCCTCTTTTCTTCCTGTAATACTCGTGGATTTCCTTTCTATCATCCATTTAGCTTAAAAACAAATAAATATCTTTCTCCAGTTTGTGGGGGGTGTGTATAGCATCCATTTAGCCTTCTTCAGTTGCCTGCCTGCTTTCTTAGGTCATTTTGAATTTTCTGCCATTGATTCGGTCTGCACACAATATAAGTGTGTGTAACTCTTCTGAGACAGCGGCGTTTTGCACTGACTTTGCAAAGACAGAGGAGACTTAGAAAGTGTTGAGGCAAAGAGGAGCAAGGCAGGCCTTTGGAACAACCACTCATGTTGAATGCTCTCTTGTAGAAACTCAGTTCACCTTCTCTGTTGCCACTGGGTCTGCTCCTCTTGATATATGAAGGTACCCACAAATGCGAACCCACAGCAGCGGGTTGGTTGCTACCACACTGACGTGTAAGACATCCCCACTGGTGGGACTAAGAGCAAAAGAATGAGCAGACAGGGCTGTTACTGCAATTTTCTCATGCCGCATTACCTGCTATGTAGCGGAAGCGCTCCTGACTCACAGACACTGACTGCAGCAGCAGTGGGTAGCTAATAAGCACAGGCACAGTTCATCTTCTGTATTACAATGACTTTATAAGGTTAAATTCGATTGATCCAGCCTCTGTGGGAGGGATGTGAGTGTACAGGCTGCTGCTCACTGCCCTCTAACTTCCCAGGCTGTGACCACCCCCTTTCCTGGAGCCCACTGAAAGCATGTGTCTCATACCACCTGCAAAACCCCTGCACTTTGCAGTCATCAACTGTAAGCAACTCTTAAACAGTGAGGAATTGGGGCCATAATGCTTTTGGGCAGACAATGCTGAACATCTTTGGTGCTACAAGCCAAAGGTGGATGCAGGTCCCACTCAGCTTCTCAGGAAATCTATGCCTGTCTTTGTCCCACACTGGTTTCCTCATCACTGCCTTCACCCCAAAAGATCATTTTGGTTTGAGATGCTCAGCAGAGGTGACATTTAACTTAGATCAGGGTGTGTGAAAGAGGCTTGGATGTGTGTATGAAGGCAGAAGACTGTACCAGGAGCTCTGCACACTTGAGAAGACGGCGGAGAGGAAATAGTTTCTTTCTACAAACCTAGAAACAGCAAAGATCTTATAACAGCTTTTCAATATCTGAAGGGGGCCTACAACAAAGCTGGAGATGGCCTTTTTCCAAGGGCATGTAGCCATAGGATGAGAGGTAATGTTTTCACACTGAAAGAGGGGAGATTTAGATTAGACATTAGGAAGAAAGTCTTTACTGTGAGGGTAGTGAGACACTGGAATAGGTTGTCCAGGGAAGTTGTGGATGCCCCATCCTGGAGGTGTTCAAAGCCAGGCTGGATGGGGCTTTGAGCAACCTGGTGTGGTGGGAGGTGTCCCTACCCAGGGCAGGATGTTGGAACTTGATGATCTTCAAAGTCTCATCTGACTCTAACCATTCTATGATTCTATGAAATGCAACAGGCCTCATGCAGCCTAATGGGAACTCCTTTTATGCTCCCCAAGAAAATCTGCCATGCAGTTTGCTTATTCCTTGCCGTCTCCTGAATCCTTCAATAAATGTCGTGCAATAATTTCATTTTATATTTATATTCAATGTATCCATCTATCTATCTATCCATTTATTCACCTAAGAGAAACAGAAGGGGGCAAGACAAACATCTGGCACAAAACCATTTAAGATGACAAGCATTCTTGTTCTATGCTTGTACAGACCCAATGCCCACTCTGCACTGTTCTGCCCTCAACCACTGCCAGCATCTACCAGCACGTTGCTGGCTGGTAGCTCTACCTGTAAGCCTGACTCCACTAATGGCAGTGGTAAAACTTCCTCCAACTTGAAATGGGGTGTGGCTAAAACTGGCCTTTAATCAGATTTAGTAGCTTAGGAGCAGCATAAAGAAACACAGGTTGAAGTATAATCAAAGAAAGGCTGACTGCTTCCCACTGCCGCAGTGGTGGTGAGTGCGTATTTTGAGGAAGATCTGAATGAATTCAGGGTGTGAGTTTCACTGAAAATCATGACGCAGTCAGAAATCTCATCCTCCAGCTGAACACATGCCTTTTGTTTTTCTCTCAGGTCCTGGCCACAGAATGTAAATAGCTTTGTCATGAGTCAAGACATTTTCTTTAATCCTCTCTACTAATACCTGGATTTCTTGTCCTGAGCTACCAAGATCCTGCTATGCAAATGGCAAGTGAGGTTGTAGGATATTTTCGAGTAGGTGTCTCCTGGAGGAATGGGGAAGCACTAAGCCCTTCGAGCAAAGTCTATATCCTCATTTAAAATACCCTGAGAAATCCCAGCCAGTCTTTTCCAGAGATTAATTCAAACTGGAACCAGCATAACCAATAGACGCTAGGGTGATCTGGAGAACAGTCCATCCACCAAGAAAGAACTAACAGAATCTGATCTTTTACGCCATCTTCATCCTGCACCACTCCAGCTGGTTGCTCTCTCCCAGACACAAAAAACACAAACATTTTTTTCCTGAAATGTTTTTCTGTTGCTGTCAGAAAGCAAAGAAGAAAAAAAAAAAAAGACAAAGGAAAAATGTGTGGGTACATAGCTGTAGGAACGACTGCAAAGAGATAACACATTGAAAGGTTTATTTTCTACAGCAGTTTTGTTCGCAGTAAAATGGATAGAAAGTAAAGTTGTTATTACCCTTAAGTGAAATGTTACAAAATGGCTGCTCTGTGCTTTTTTTTTTTCAGTGCAGGAGCCTGATAAAGCAACACAAACACGTTGGAGCCTCATAAACCAGCAGTGTTGTCTGACAACTGACAGGACAACAAGGACTCGTTTTGTATTGGGATGGGGTGGCTCCAGGCATTTCTTTTATGGCTGCCTGTTCTTCTCTGAAATCTCAATGGCAACCTTTCCCACCTGCCGTTGCCCCTGGCTGTGGTGCCTGGGGGAAGCATGGGATGTGTTGCTCATAACTTCCCTGTTTGCAGAAACCAGAGGCACGGAGTGGTTGCGTCAACACAGCTTGTCTGCTGCACTGCAACTGTATATACACACAATCACACTCATTTACCCACTAATGACCAGGGGGGTGCTGGGGGTAGAGGTGCCCACGTTCACAAGAAGTAGTAATTCCCCTGATAGCACATCTGTGTGGCGGAATTGCATTCACATTAAGAAATCATTTTATTGAGCTTTTTTTTTTTGTCATCATAGCAGCACAAGCCTGTAGGAAAACTGGTTTCTAATGCATTCAGCAAGTAGTCAGGAGTCACAATTTTGCTTAATTATACTTCAGCATCTTCATTGTGGCCTCTGACTGGCGAGTTCTCCTTCCATCTAGTTATGGGTTTTGACACAGAGACATCATGCTTACTAGCATTTATCCAAAACTCCGTTGTCCTGTACCACACACATCCCCAAACCGAGTGCCAGTCCATGCCCCGAAACACCTGCAACTTAGGCAGGAAAAAAATCTGGACAAGATGGAAGGAAAAGAAGAATTTTATCTATATTGTGTAAATGGGAGACAGATTCAGTTGTTAAACACAGACAAGCAGTCCCATCAGAGGGTACCCAAGACATCTGCACAATGCTGAGAAGTACAGCCAGCAGCAGGAAGCCAAATACCTACAGCATCTCACACAGCTTTGGAGACCTATCTTCAGGCAATGCAAGCAAGCCCAGGGGGTAAAATAAGTTGTCTAAGGTGACACAGGAAGACAGTGACAAGCTAGGAATTGCCGGTTTCTCCTGAATTCACATTTGCAAGATCTCTGTGCCTGTCTTTTCCAAAGTCACTCCCAGACAAGCCTGCACCAGTTGGCATTATTCTTTACTGAATGTCAAGTGAAAAACAGAGTGAAATCTGTTATCACTGTACTCCGCCAGCCTGGGCTGCGGAGCTGGGCCCAAAGGCTTGCAAGCAACACCCTGTGGGACAGCAACAGAAGAGAGATGAGGTGTCTGTGCCACTGGTTAAACATCAACATACCCTGCAGAAACACAGAGGCAGCTTTTGGGCTTAAACAGTAACACCAACATAACAAAGGTGTTTCTTTGGAAATTAGAACTTTGCTGAAAATCCTGTGAATGCATTACATCCAGGCAATAGGTTGTGCTGAGTTGATATAAAAAGCAGATGCTCCTCAAGATTTATTTCAGAACTATTTAAAATTTAAATCTAAATAACAAATTTGAGTAATTTTTCATTGTTACATTTTATGCAATAGCATAAAATCTTTAAATAGATTTTTCATTTCAAAATTAGCTGATTTGTTCTCCAAGTGTTTTTAGATCAATTAAAACACAATAAGAGCAAAGGCAGGAAATGCTTCTGTTATAGATGGTATTAATTGTGGTGAGCTCTGGGTGAAGCGGAGATGACAGAAGTCAAAACCCAGAAGAGCTCTAGAGCTTGTGAGGGCCATTGCTGAGAGCCCATGATCTAAAAGAGCTGTGCTCCCCACTGCCTGAAATAATTTCTCACCAACTGTTGTTTGTCACACTGACTGTAGGCAGCACGTGCACGCCTTTCTTGGCTTTCCGTTGGGATTTGCCTTTGAACACTACATCCTCAGTTTCAAGGGAAGCCTGCTGGTGTCAGCAATACACAGAGGTTTTAATACCTAAGCGTCCTTTCGCAGCAGGTTCTCGCTTTTTATGTGATTTCATTCCCAAGTGGTGTTGGGAGGCGGTTTCTGGTCTGGACCGAGCTTTGGGGTTAATGGCAATACATTTCTTATAACCCAGCTGCAAAAAGCCCATCTAGAGAAGGCTGGTGAAGGTGGTGAAAGACATGGCCAATGTACTGGGTGGATAGCTGAGCTCCAGATAGTTTCCCGCTGGGTGGTGATAGCTGTCAGGGAGGTCCAGCAGAGAAAGGGATGTAGACCTTGAAAGGAGGATCCTATACAGCCCCAGAACTGCCTTGTGCCTGCCCTGTCGTGGCTGAACGTGCCTTGCACAGCACCTGAGGAGCTGACTTAATGGCTGCAAGGCAACACTGGGGAGCAAGGATGACCCACTTAATCTGTGGAAAAACTTCATCATTCCCTTTCACCAGCATATGTTTCTCCTACCAATAATTAGATCAAAAATGAACAGAGAATAGCTGCAAGCCAAGATCCAGCTTTAAATGCCTCAATGGTCGTCCTAAGAAGCTTGATCCTAAGTGTCTCTTTGGGTTTTCTGTGGCTTTACTAATGCCATACCACTGTGGTAACGCTCTTTCAATCCTACAAGAAAGAAGCATAAAATGTGGTATTGACCAACTTGGACTTTTTTAGTAGAATACGCCAATGCAGTCATCATCTGGCTACAAATAGCCATGGGAAGAATAGATGTGTCCTTTAATAACAGGGAGAGTGCTTAAAAAAGAACACTTTATTGCAGTGCTGCCTTCACCACAGTAAATTGCAGCGTTTTCATTTTCCTGTATTTATTGCATTGAAGTGTTTATATCGCTGTGGAGCAAATATTTGCTTTCAAAGGTCACTCATTGTATCTCTCTTCCTCTGGGGATATATGTAGGTCTCTCTTAGACTACAGTACAACTCCATAAGGATATATAATGTTCTCACTATGAGATTCTTTATTGCATCTGAATGCTACTAAAATAGCAGATGCAGAATTCAAAGTATAATAGGTAATGTGTTTCCATTAGCCAGTCTCTCTTTGTATCTTTCTTTAACCCTTAGTCTGGTTTTGTGCTACTGTATGAGCACTGGCATAATGTGGCAGACTGGCTCACAGGGAATTTGATGTAAGTCACTCAGATCCCTGAAGTGACTTGCATTGTCTAGAAGACGCAGAGCACAGCTTGGTACACAAAGTACACAGGTTTTTCGTAAGAAAGTTTGGACTTCTACCGCCTTTTAAGAGAGCATCATGTATGTTTGTGAGTGAACCCAGAGGATTTCTCTTTCCTGTACTGAAATGGAAAAACCAAGGTCCTTGGGAAATTTTGAGCTTGCGTTTGTTTATACAATTATTGCCAGTGTAAACACAAATTGAGTGAGCCACTGCAAGTGGCAGTAACTTCTGTAGCAACTTTTTTATTTAATCAAGGATTTAGATCTCAAGAGATTAACATATTACATCACAACTATGATTTTCTGATCTGTCATCTCTGCAGTGATTGCAGACACAATAAAACCCAGTTTATGTTGAAAGTACAGAGTACATTTAGGGGATGTTATTTCCAGCCATACTGGGGGTTCCTATGGCAATTACAGGATTTTGACACTTCATTCAAATCAGCTTGAATGAGAATAGAAAGCAAAATATCAGCCACTTGCAAAAATAAAAATTCCACAAGGAATTTATTCCCCAAAGTTCTCAATAGTATCAGTGGTCTGTGCCTGTTTTACTAAAACATCTGCAGGTTTCAAAAGGACCGATGACAGACCAATACTTTATACTTTTGAAAGCCCATCTGGTAATTAGTGAGAGCAAATCAGTTATGGTTTACCTTTTCCTGGCCATTCTTGTAATCATTCCATTTCAACGTTTTAATACATCAAGAGGACTACATACAGGTGTTCCTAAGAGACACCATGGAGGGAAAACTGTTGATTTGTACTCTAGAGAAATAATGTCCTTTCAAACATCTAAATCTGCTCCCTGTAGGATTTTATTGATAACAGGGATTGTTGTTGGAAATTTATGATGCTGGAATGAAATTTCAGCCTAAATGGGGGGTTTTCAAGGAAAATACTATCTCTAAGCTGTCCTGTTCTACCTTTTGAACTGCAAAACCTGCAAATATTTAAACCCATTCCCAGCCACCTGCAACACATCAGCAGTTCATCATACTGTGTGCAAATCAGTAATCTTTATTGATTCTTGAGCACGGTTTTCTATTAAATAAGGTTGAATCAGCACTGCTGTGGGGCACTTCTGTATATGACTGAAACTTGATGTCAAATGACTTGTCTGGAAGAATGTTTTTTGCTATTTCTCAATCCATTCTGAGTGCTTTACAAATACCAAACAATCTCAATAAACCTGTCAAGTTTGATCACTTGCTACAAAACATCTCTCTGGTTGCAACCTCTGACATTTTTTTCAGCTTGACGCAAAAAAAGAGTGCATCTGTCACTAAGATGCCAACTGGTGGTTCTAACTAACTGAGAAGTATAACTCTAAAGAACAAACACAACGTTTCTCCACTTTGCTTCTTTTTTGCACCACCCAACACCACTGTTGGCTCACTATCAAAAATTAGTAAATAAAAGATCAAAAGTTAGACTGAAATGTACTTGAGGACTGAGTTTTCTGTGCAATTGTTATTACCTGCAGTGACTGACACACAGACTGTTATTATTCCTTATTGTCAGTAGAAGCACTCATCTCACCTTCGCTTACTTACAGGTCTGTAATCATTCAGCTCACACTGGATATGCTTAGGTCCTGAACTAAATTTCCTGTTAGTGTCCCGTCCTCATGCTGATGCATCAACTCCCACTTTACAACTTGTAAGATGTTACCAGCTAGACATAGCACAGAGCCAGTCTCCTGCCTCTCATAGCTAAATGCATATACCAATTAGATCAGCCCCAAAATCATGACTAAATTGTCCTGACCTTTGCTAAAGTTCACTGCTGTTATTCTGCCAGCATAGGTGGAGTGAGGGATCCAGGCAGAGGAGAATATTTTAACTAAGTATTCTAAACTTGATAAACACACTTAATCCTGGTGTTCTGTCACGGAGGCATATTTAAATGCTGAGATTTGCGTTGATCTGGGAAAAAACCACAGTTTGTGAAGCAGCGACCAGTGCTTGTGCCAGCCTGTGCCAAGTGGGACAGGAGTTTGGAGAGCAGTTCTTTACTGAAATAACGTCTTTCATCCCAGTTGAGAACATTCCATTTGCTAATCAGGAGCAGTGTCTTCCTGGAGCTCTGTGATGTGTCACAAAAAGGCAAGACAAGTGCAGCAGTGGGGTGGGAGGGCTGGGGTGGCTTTGTGAGTGTTCCCACACTTGCACATGCCCTTCAGGAGGAGATCAGTTCCTGGTTCATCTTTTCCTCCTAATCCCCAGTGTGCCATTTTTTGTAAAGCCCATTTACTGCTGTTAGTGAGCATCCTTGAAGTGCCTGATATCAGTCTCAATATTAGCCATGAAATTAAGCTCTCCATTTGCAGGGCTGCAGATGAGTTGCTTAAGCTTGGTCCTTTGCACTGCTGTGACCATGCAGCTGGCAGAACCGTGTGGGCTTCTTCTCCGGTGTACATTTGGGCTCCTAAGTATTGTGTGACCCATCTCCCTCTGACAAGGATGTGACAACACGCACAGCGATAAAAGTGAGATGCTGTACCAGTGAGGTGCTGCAGGGCTGACTCTGTGAGATGGATTTCTTGCTGTGGCTTCAAAGCGGGAAAGCAACCACGAGTGAGGGCACAGCTAATGCAAAAGCATGAAGGTCACATATTCCCTCCTAGGTAAGAAAACCAGCAAACCCATTGTTGAAGCTGCGGAGGAAATGCAAGGAGCTGTTTGCTTTCCCTATACATTTCTAAGCAAACAGGGTGCGATCCAGGATATCCCCCTGCCCCTCAGCTCTACCCGTTCAGCCCATACTCCTCATGTCCTGGCAGTGAGCACTGTCAAAGCGAGGCACAGATTCATCTCCAATAGAAAATAGCTCCCATTTAAACAGGGTTATTATTGGTAAAATTTTACAGCCAAGCTCTGTCCTGACTTACCTTGTTTCACAAAGACTGCACGTATTGCAAAGACAGGACAGAAAATAGCCCCTGGGACTTTGCCTTCTTAGAACAGCTTTGCTGAAATGGGCTGCTTATGTCCTCTTTCTGTAACTGAGCATGATGGCATGTGCTTTATGGTTGTTTATTTGCAGTCCCCCACAACTTCCCCACCTCCTCTGCACCTGGGATTGGGTTTCTCTGCAATGAACAAACCTAACATTCAGTGAGCAGTAATTTGTGATGTGCCATGCTTGAATCAAGCAAAGAAATAAGCTAGTGTTTTTGCTATAAAGACCTGACAGATGGTAGGAGGACCCGCCTTTCTTAATCAAGTCATGCTCAGTAATCAGAGCTAGCTCGAATTTATAACAAAAAAAAGAAACTCTACCCAAATGAGGATTAATGGGCTACATCCTGATCTCTGGTTTGGATGGGCTCAGAAGCATCATTCTGTATTGAGAGGGATAACTACGTTCAGAATTTGACCCACTTTGGGGAGAAGTTGAAAATACCAGTTATATCTTTTAGTCACTTCCCCTGAAACAAAGGATTCTCCCAGGTAGGCAACTTCACCCAACCTACCTGTAAATATTATTTTAGAGTCTGTACCAGAGCGTGGTGGACAAGTCAGTATCTGAGAAAAATTTGCAAAGGTTCATTGTCCTTAATTTCATTGCCGATATCTTACCTCAGTGTCTGGCTCTCCAGGCAACGTGGCTGGAGGACATGAAGGGCACAGACTTTACCTTGAGCTCCTTCATGTTAAGACTTTTAATTTTAGAGAAGAATGAATGATTTCTGGTAGCAAATAACAGCTCCTGAATCTCCAGCTTTGATATGGTTAGCATTTGAAAAGTTAAGGAAAAAAGAAGGTTTTTCCTCAAAGAACAGGAAAAGGATAGCTTGTTCTTTGAAACTGATTAATAACACCGGAATAAAGCATCACCTTGAAAAATCCTGTGTGCTCTCTACTGTGTTGGAACCGCTACCCAGAATGTAAGAGTTTGGGTGAGGGCGCTCAAGTAATAAAAGCACTTTTGTGGGACTGACATTTAGGCACAAATCAGTGAGTCAAGGAGTGTAACCACGCTGTTTCTTTCCCTTTTCGCTGTCTTCCAGGTTCACGAGCAGCTGAGCACAAATCCTTGATCTGCAGCTTCTACAAACACACCCGCAGCTAAAATGGCGGAAGACGCTGATATGCGCAATGAGTTGGAAGAAATGCAGCGGCGTGCTGACCAGCTTGCTGATGAAGTGAGACCCATAGCTAAACTGGACACTTGGGGCTGGGATTGGGGTTTGCATGAGAGACATGGCCAGAAATAGAAGCTGATCTGGCAAAGGATTTCTAGGCCTGATTCTTTTTTCTGTCAGCATTACACTGAGAGCAGAATTGGAAAAGAAATGAGCTGGAGTAAAATTTAATGTCATGTTTAGTCTCGATTAAGGCACTCACTGATGGTGACTTTGGTTTAGTTATTAGAAGCTGCATCGATTTGACTGGCCTCAGAGCAAAAAGCAGCAATTTAATATTTTCTGAGGATTCTTTTACTTTTCCAAACCTACTAAACGTTAAAAGTCACCGACTAGGTCTCCGAAAAGTCTTAGTGGAAGACCACATGCTATATCTTTAAAGTGGACCACCAGCTGCTCCAAGCACCGCCACTGTGGTGCGTGAGCAAGGGGAGCGCAGGCCTCAGAGGCTGCAGCTGCCTAGAGATGCAGTGGGGATGGCTGCAGCAGCGAGCCGTAACAGAGATCACCAGTCCCCTGCTGATGGCCTGGTTTTGTGGGAAGGTGAAGAGTATAGGAAAAAAACATGCTGTCAGCATGAGCCTGTGCATTAGTGTTGGAAACTATATCTTGCCAAATCTAAGTGTTTTTTCTCATCTTTTTTTTTTTATTTTTTCCCAGTCCCTTGAGAGCACCCGTCGAATGCTGCAGCTTGTTGAAGAGGTAAGGGCTAGCAGTTTACTCGCACTTCTGTTGTGGGCAAAAGGGATGGAGAGTTAGACACTGGAATTTTGGGGTTTTTAACTCACATTGTGTCACTCACATATGTGCCACTTTGTCCCTCCTTACCCTTTACTAGAGTCATTTGAGACACTGTACTCTAGTTGCCAAGTGTCACACTACAGACCAGCTGCTGAGGCAATGTTTTGCCCATACCTAAATATCCTTTGAGACAGGCTACTCTAGATAAGCCAAGGAAATAGCCTCCAAAGGTGACCCAGAGTCAAAGACAAGTGGCTGAGTTTGCAACAGAGCTCCTGGAGCCTTGTGCCAGTACTGCTCTGCTGTCATTGCCATAGCACATGGCAAGGGGGGAAGGTGAGAAAGGTACTCAGTCTGTTTGCCCTGTTGTCTCTAAATACCCCCTGCTCCATAAACACTTGCAGCTATTTATAGAGCATTGGTGACCACAGCATTTAAATGCCACTTCTTGATTTATCTCTGAAACATTCATTAGGATTTCAAGGCTCATGAATTTGACAGCTTTGGAAAGGAAATTCTCTGATTTTCCACAGTGCTAAGGAAGGGGACCCAGGCTCAGTACTCATAGCTAATACTGCTTATACACACCTGGAGGGGTCACTCCCAGAAGGTAAAAACCTAATTCATTCAGGCTTCATTTCACCCTCTTCTTAACACAAGGGTTTAAAAGTTGGAAATTCCCAAACTCAGTTTAGTTTAGACTGTTCAGCCATAAGGTGGTGGAGAACTTTGTTCCCACCTGACAGGATGTATTATTTTCAGACACTATGTGAGTCTTGGCTCTGGAGTTGGTGACATTTTTAATCAGGGTCATCAGCACTGACAGTCCCAGTACTCCTGACAAGCAGAGGAGTCTCCAGCAGAGACAACAGGAAGAAAATTACATCAGGTCCAATGTTCAGGAACAAGCACAAGCCCAGCTGTAGGCTTCATGGCCTTGAAATCAATCACAACTGTGGAGATCAATGGAGTCCAGTGGTGACAAAATTAAATCTCTGTGTACAGATAGACGGACAGATGGGTCATTGAGCATAGTCAGCATCACTTCTCCTCCACAAACACATCAGATCTGGACCCCTTACAACCTAAACATGCTCTTGTCTCACAAGCAATCTGTGCCTTTTTGCTGCTCAATTCCCTGGACATGCCATTTCTAACCATCACTTTTTGTCCACTCCATGCTGGATGCAGCTCCTGCTGAAATCACTTCAATGACATGGAAAAGAGTCTCATGTGGGTACCTCCACAAATGCAAGGCAGGAGAGCCTGCTGCCCCCAAATGCCTGTGATCTAAATAGGCAAGGCAGATGATGAGTGGGAAGAAAGAGAGGCTCAGGAAAGGGAAGTGATTTGCTCAGGGCCAAGCCATCAGTAAATGTCAGCCCTGTCTCTCCTGAGCCATACTTGTGTGACCTATGCACTGCTTGAATCTTCCTAACATATTGAACAAGCATATTGTGAATGCCACTGGAATTTCAGTATTAAATCACGGCAAATGGCAAAGTGGGAGGAGAGCTGGGACTGCTGAATTTATCAACAGTCAATTTATGTCCTACAATTTATGTAGGACTCTAGTTTTTCTTGGAAGAGCTCGGCATCCCTCTGGACCTGGCTTTTTTTTTCGGATGTTACATTTTCTTCCTGTCTAAATAGAGAACTTTCTAAAACTAGCACTGAGCAGCCAAGGGAATTCTTCTACAATGAGGTGAATATTATTTTCACTAATGTGGCTACAAAAGACCTTTAAAATTCTTCGGTGGTCTAAACAGTTGATTACTCTGAGCCCATCTCCTAGGTACTTTAGAAAGAATGCAGCACTTATAGAGTGAGAGATTTTATACTGGAAAGACAAATGGTGAGTGTCTTTGGAACTGACCTTGCGCTGCTCTGATTTAGTAGACCTCAAAAATCCAATTAGAATCTCTTGCTTAGCAGAACCTGTCTAGTGGGTAGCGATAGAAAATATTCTTTCTCAGTGAAAGAATGCTTTTTACTCTGTTCTCTTGATACAGCAAATCTGTTATTTCTTACACAGGAAAAGGATGACTCCGTATTTAAGCATTATTACTGTATACATATGTATGGATTCCTGACATAGTTGGCTCCACTGTTAGACACTAGGAAAACAGAGAATAAAAAGACTGACTTGGCTCCACTCTAGAGACAGAAGACTGCTGTCCACCCAGGAAAGTCCTATAGCACTACAAGGCATCCTTAACTCTGAAATGTATGTAATAGCCTGGGGGACAAAAACCAATGATGTCCCCAAAGGATTGTGCCCTTCTTACTCAAGAAGACTAGGCTGAATTTGGAGACTAAACCCTAGTACCGTTCCCAAGGAATGTTAGCAAAGAAAACCCAACCTTCCAGTTTTTATAACCCAACTTGCAAGAAGCTGATTGTTTCAGCCTTAGCACAACGAGAGAAGCAGGGAGATGTGGTGAGTGGCTGCTGTAAAGTCACCACTGCTTTGCCCCAAGGGATGGCAGATTACACAACTCAGTTTGCTCCGTGCTGCCCAGCATGTTTTTACAACACAGTTACACCTACTGCAACACAGTTACACCAATACTCATTCCAGCTACTCAGTGCTATGAATACCTGTATTTTATAGTGATGTTGTGCAATGTTTGGGCCAAAACATAAAATAAAAATGAACTGAGGCAGAAGAAGTGAAACTAAATACACAGTTTGTAGCTGACCTTCTTATTTTCTTGTTCAAGCTATTTACCTCTGACCCAACTTTATGAAATGCAGAATAACACATTCAAGGGGAAAAGCCTGGAGTCTGCTAACATATTCTAGTGGAGCCACCATGGCCTTAGAGAAAATCAATCACTGTATTTGGGAAAAGAAGATGGTTTCTAGCTATAATGCAGCAAGGGAAAAAATATCCACAAGATCGGTATTGCAGAAAACCCAGCAAGAAAGCACTTAGCAACATGTACATATAAAAGGTCTGCTTTGTACATTTAAATCCAGACAAGACTGTCTTCTCCTCTCATATGTTGGAGGGTTAGAGTCAAGTTTACTAATATATCAAAGCTGAAACTGTAAGATATAAATGTTTGATAACCCCATGATGCTGCTGTATACAGATGCTGAACACACACAGTACGCCATTTTCACTTCCTTCACTCGTGATTGGGAAGGGAGTTTCCTGTGACATTATTATCACAGCCAAATGTGCCTTAGTCTGAAGAATAAAAGAAAAAAAATATTCTATTAAGTTAGAGTTTGGCCCAAAGCTTGTCAAAGCTAATTTGAAAAATCCCTTTGACATCATTAACTATTGGAAATGTTCTACTCAGAAAAGTGTTTTAAACTGTGCAGTTCTACAGAAATAAGTATCTGGCACAGATGAAGGTGATTCATAATTCTGGTCTTGTGCAGGGTTAGACCCCTTTGTCTATGTGAACCATCAGGGTAGCACTTGAGTCAGGGTCATCACACTAGATGAAAACCATACACACAGGAGTGAAGTCAGGGTTCACAGATTTGGATCAGCTGAGGATCTGAACCACGGGGTGAATTAACAAGCTAAGTAACATGGCTCTTTAATCAGGCATGGAAAGACATTACATTTTTAACTGGGTGACAGTGAACTTGGAGCAGGAGCGGAGGAAATGCGTTGCAATGGATGACTAAGAACTGTTTGTTTGACTGCATTTTTGTCTTTAGGGTGTTGACACTTCTCTTTAGTGTCTCTGGAAACTGCTAGCAATGTCAGTCTGACCTGGAACTTAATTGTCTGCATTAGTTTATGCAAAACAAACTCCATAATCCACATTGATTAAAGAAAAATTCTTCATCGAAGTGGAAATTTTTGTGTTCTTCACGTAACTAAGAGTGTATATCTGGTTTTCAGGGTACCTCCTGAAATGCAGAAAAAGTAAATTCTAGAATTTGGACTCTCTATTTGATACATCATTCCCTTATACTGTTATGAAAATCATCCCCCAGGCTAAAGTTGGAGTAGCTGCCTTTTGTAGCAGGCATGGATAGGACACAACATACCGTTCCTGGAGGGACTGATGGGCCATTTGAGAAGTCATTCCAATTCTCTTCCTGGTTTTATTCCCATCCTGGGAAATTAGGTGACCTAACAGCAATAATAAGAAATGCTACAGCAATGCATTTCCCCTCCAAAGCGCTGGGCAAATTTCAACAAACATTTTGTTGCACTGCAGTCTCCATGGAAATCAAAGTCTAGGAGGACTACTGTCTGGTTCCTAGAGCCAGGGCTGAGTATATTTGAGGACTGTGTGGGAAAGATTATTTGTTTTACCATCTGCACTATACCTGCTTTATGAATATACAGAGGAACTCCTGAGCTGTCAGTTCAATGTGTCAACAAAAGTAATGCCATACCATTTTCTTATAAGGGACAAGACTGTGCTGTACCATGGCAAAATCCAGCAGTCCAAATTCTCCTCCCAAGTGCAACAAGAAGACAAGTAGAGTCAGAAGTAATTTTGGAAATAGAAGGTTGTTACAGATTTGAGAACTGGATTAAAATGACACATGCTCCATGAACTCCTATGGATCCTATGAAAGATGCATGTTTTTTATCTCTCTGGCCTGAACTACCCTGAGCAATCCATTTTCTAAGAATCCTTATTTTGCCACAGACTAAATAGAGGGTTGCCTGTGCAAGGATTGGTGAGTCTTGCACAGGAAGAAAGTAGGCTCTAATACTGGGGAAAGTGTACTATTAGCACACATTTTCATAACAAGATGGATCTTGCTAGTTGCACCCATTTGTGGCTTCCCACGTAGGATCTCATTGATGCTGGCGAGCACTAGGTGTGGCTAGGAACCCTTCCTGAGCCCTCAGGACCAGCTGAATCAAAGCATGATCACCAGGCCCCTACCATGACCACAGGGAGCATTTTATCCTCTTCTGGGAGCGTTTTATCAAGGTTTTATAATTGGTTGTTGCAAAACATAGTCTTCAGGGCTGGCACATTGCAAACACAGCTTTTGTCACCTCCTCTCTCTAAGCAACCAATTTGAGTGTGTCTGCTGACAGCTGCTCCCACTAAGACCAAGGGGAGATTCTGTGACACTTTTAGTACAGAAAATGCCAACTTTGCCTGCATTTGGTTCCCAAACACATTTGTGTGGCACATCTCTTCCTCTATATTCCATTAAGTAAAGAGGTTTTGTAGCTTCCAGAGATGCCATACTCTGTTGTCAGTTGCTGAGTGTTTCTCTCCTGCTCAGACGTCTGGATGATGAGCACATTTTTAGAATAGTTCTGTCTTACAGAGCTGTTTGATTCTGAGCTATCTAGAAGATAAGTCACAAGGGAAATGTGAAATTTTAGGCAAGTCTGGATCTGTTTTAAATGTGCAAGGGTAATTTTTTTATTTGGCTTTACACAGTTAATTTTCTGTGAAAAAGATGAAAATTAATGCTTAATATAAACTTGGAACTGGAGGATACTGTCACTTGATGTTGAATCATCTCCCATCTTTGTCAGTGAACATCTTTTTATTAACTTCAGTATGCTTTGGATTAGACCTCAAATGCAGACATGTATATTCAATGCACATCCTTTAGCATTTTCACATTAGTATTAATGCTGTGGCAGGATGCTCTTAAGAGATAAAGTATTTCCTGATAAAATTAAGTGGCACTGATGACCAGGTAAGTAAAAGAAAAATTACACCTCTTTGGCTCTGGGCAAGGATTTAATATGAAATACAAACTATGAGATCTAATTGCTGAGTTCATCTCTCAGCATTGGTCTTAATGTGGGCACTGGACACCTTAGCTGCATAGAGATAGTTTTCTCAGATGTTGAAAATTGCAGGAAAATAAGGTCAGGGGGTTAAGTAGCAGCAAACATTTCTCAGCTTGACTATGTTTGACTCACTGAAAGCCATGAAGTAGCATACCACCAATTACGGGTTCTCTGAGTCCAATATTTAAAAGGGCTCCATGTCAGATCACCGTATTTACTCAAATACAAAATGACTGAGGATTTAAGTGGTCTCCGTGTATTTGCATGAGGGATGTTTTTTATAGCACATATAAATCTTTTGAGGAAAGACATTCTTGGGTACCAAGAGCATAGAAAGAGCACAATAAGAAGCTATTGACATCCAGTGCTTAGCAAATCTGACACCTGCCCCACAGAAAACATAAGATCATTAAAGATGTTTTCCTTACTCTAAATAGGCAAATCTAAGATGACCCCAAGACCCCAAAGTTTCTAAATGTTTCAAAAATAAAAGTCAATTGGGATTGAAGTAAATGCAGTTTTAGGCAGCTTGAAGGGTACCTAGAAGATAGCTGACACGGCATGGGCAGTAGGGTGGAGCAGACTGTGGGGTCAGGAAGGAGTTTTTTTCTCTCCACCTGGCAATTCACACAAAAATGCATAAAAAACAAGGAAAAAAAAAAAAAAAAAAGAGAAAAATCCGTGCTGCATATAGACAGTAAAGACCAGAACGGGAGTGAAGTGAGAGGCAGACGATATGTAGCAAGAGGCATCTCATGTCCCTCTTGAACCCAGCAAGAACCTCTTGACACAGAGCAGAGAAGCACCAGGTGCACCAGCCAGACAGCCCTTGACTGAGTCAGGCTTGTAGCTGAGTCAACGTAGGCAGTGCACTAATGGCCTGCCTGTTACCATGGACTGGGCAGCTGGTGGCCAGAGAGACTTCAGTGCTCCCAGAAAAAGAGATGAGTGATGGCAGTGAGCAGGACAGCTGGGAGGAAGGATAACATGAAGTCCTAAATTTGCCTCAAGGAGAGGGAGAATAGCCTGAAAGGCAAGAGGGATGGTCAGGTTTATGTTCTTCATGTTTCTGTGTGGGCATCTCCACTGCCCTCTGCTAAATAAACACCACCAACTTTATCTGCTTCACAGAGGCATGGGTAGCTTCATGTTCATGGAAGCAGCTAAACTATTGCTGCACAAGCCCAGGTAATTCCCCTGGCAAGCTGTCAGGCCACAGAGGACTTTACTTCATCTGTTATTGAAATGCAACAGTCAGGAGATCATTCAGGCCATTAATTATTCACAGACATTATCACTGCTCCAAGCAGGATGGAGCTAGTTTCCCCTTTGTAATTAAAAAGGAGCTAATCTGATCTGTGATATAGCTCAGTATCACAGCACCCAGAAACCTGAGACACCTGATCACATCCCAGAGTGATGATAATGCATGCAAAACTGTACTTGTGAAAGGTGCCCTGCTGCTGATGTAGGTGGCTGGGAGCTCTGAATTGCTCAGTTTTTACTCAAGCCCCACGTTCAGCAAAGATGATGATAAGACTCCCATTAACCTCTATTGGAGCAAGGATATGATCAGCACATAGGTGTTTTAAAAATCCTGCCTTCAAGCTTGACCCAAAGTACATCAATGCTAAAGGTTTCTCTTAGATGAAGGAAAGCTTGGCTCAAACCCATATGTTAGATCTGCAAGCCAAAAAATATGGCTTAATCCTATTAAATATTAGCCTGCTTTAAAATGGATTTCCTAAGTAGGTAAGCCTTCTGACTTCTGTGTTGCAGAGCCACAAACCTCTATGCCTCCTTCCCAAACATGTTTGTGTCATACCTATTTTCCTTTGGATTTTCTCCTGTGGGATGAACATGCAATGTCAACACCCCCTTCTTCCCTTCTGCTTCAGAGAACTTGGAGATGAACACTGTCTTTTTAGAAATTACTCATGTCAAGTGATTATTTTAATCTTAAGGTCTCAGACTTTGTGTTTTCTGCAGTAGTTCAGTATCCCAGTGAATCCTGAAAGATTGATGGTACAATCAAGAGTACCTCATTCCTTACACACTCTCCAGACACATAAGGTCACCAGCCCCTTATGACCTTGCCATTCCTTTCACTGTTTTTCTTTTGTCTTCCTATGTGCCGTATCTAGGGCTGAGTGTTCCCTCACTGATCTTGCTTTCTTTCTCTCTTTCTTCTCCCCTCTCTCTCCTTAACTTGCTACCACTATTGGGATGTAGAGTAAAGATGCTGGTATCAGGACTTTGGTTATGTTGGATGAGCAAGGAGGTAAGTTCAGATTGCTTCAGTAAGGAAGTATAACTGTTCTAAAAGTACTGTGCGAACTGTGTGCTATCCTGAAAACGAGGGCCAGAAAATACGTGTGGTTGTGTGTGAGAAACCCAAAACCTCTGTTCTTCAGCTTTGTTGTCTGACAAAGGAACATGCAATAACTGAGTAAGAGTCTGTACTTCTTTTGATCTGTTTCCCATTGATATCAAAACAGATTTTTTTTCAGCACGCTTTGGGTCAAGACTCCGCTACACAATAAGAAGGTTTGCCTCCATAAGTGTAACCCCCAATATTATTTACACGGGTGCAATGTCATTTTCTCACTTGTTTTTAATGATAAGTGAAAGGCATGCAATAAATGCATCATAAGAGAAGGTGAACCAAATATAGTTTGTGTAAAAATTCAGTTGATTTTTGTATAGAAACGTCAATGAGGATGACAGGAATTTAGCATTAATACCTACTCAACGATCACCTCATTACAACTAACCATATAGGAGCTTTCAAGCTTAGACAAGACCCTGTCTGTGGATGACAGTGACAAAGACAGTGCTAGATGCATTCGATACATTTCAGGAAATTACATTTTTGCCTTTTGTAATATTACAAAGAAGTAGGCAGCTTCCCCCTTCATCAAAACTATTAAGTCTTCATTTGCTCCAGAGCCAGAACACCAGCACAATGGCCTCCCCAAAGAGAGAAGTCAACAGAGCATAAATTTCGGCTGCTCTACCTCAAACCAGACCCCCAAAAGCCCTTGTTATTATTTACTATGTGGCACGACACAAAACTGTATTAGGAAACATTTTCTACAGAGATAATGCTGTGTCACTCATCAAGCCCAGGCAATGATTATAAGCAACGGTACAGCATTGTTGGGCAATGGGCTGCAGAACCTGACAGGCCCTTTTCACCTGTAACAGCCCTGCCTCTGACAGTAAAATGAATGAATAGTAATAACAGAGCCTAAACAGAAAGTAATTTATCTTCTTTGCTTTGTTTGCTTTTTAATATGTGTCTCATTCCTTCCCTCCTCCC
>VZTM01029744.1:24994-52080 GCA_013400555.1 Jacana jacana | reverse complement strand
TTGGGGGAAAATAATTTAACCTAACCAAATTTTGTCACATTGTTTTGTCTTGACAAGAAAAATATTACAGAGAACATTTTGTTGTCTTCAAAATTTTTTTTCCTGAATAATAGCAGTAAAAGAACTGCACTGAATACAGAATATCAGAAATTACTTATGTTGAAACAGACATGGCACCTGTGTAAATAATGTGCTTAGTTTCGGAAGTGAATTATACAGTTAAAATAAATCACAAATATTGTCTAAGAAAGTCTATAAATACCCAGGTCTGCCTTGCGATGTAATTCACAGGCAGATCAGCAGAAACTTCAGTGACTCCTATAACTTCCCTTGTGTTTATAGTCTTGGGAAAGTATGTTTCTGTTCTCTAGCTGTTATTTTGCCACAGATTGCTAGGGCAGGTTGTTTTGTTTGTAATAATGAATTTTGGTTTTTCCTTTAGACTTCTCGTATTGCTAAAGCCCTGTTTGCAAAAAGTTGTCTGACCAGCTCTCTAGTCATGCTAGGAAGGACAATCTGTGTGAACCATGGAGCTGAGACTGAACCCACTGACCTCACTGGAGTCCAGGGAGCTCAGTATTAAACTCTTACTGACAGCGAAACCTGAAATGTCTATTGTAAGGCCAGAGATGCAGTTGGTCGATACGTACAGGAAAGAATCAGAAAATTTAAAAGCCTCTTTAAACTGGTTATGGTCATGCCTTAAGTGGTTCGGTAAATTTAGCTTATGACTACATACTATGGGTTTCTCAAGGAAAACAGCTTGACAATCCTACAAATCCTGGGAATATCTTAACCGCTGCACTATGCTCAATGTTTAATTAAGTTTTGTCCATTTTAGCTATACACAGCTGTAATAATTCCTGATTTTTTTTTTGCATTTTAGTGATAAAGGACTTATTATATTATTGGGCAAAACCAGCTAATGATGACTTTGAACCCTCTCTAATTAACGCAATGTGCGCAACCCACGGATGTCTCAGTAGATTATCAGATTAAGGAAATAATTTGCTAACACTGCCATGTGATCTCTTTTCAGCTGACTGCACAAGTCACTTAAGATTATTAGGTGTTAAATAGACAAAAAACATGACATTGATCTTCCCAGTGGGCGGCAAGCAGAATATCTAATCTCTACAGTTGCTTGAAGCTGTATTTCCAGGTTTCCTTACAAAATTGCTTGCTTTGAAGTTAAACAGACCTCACAAGGAAAACTTCTTTGAGCTGATCTCAATCTAAGTAATGCAAAGCAGAACTCATTGTGTGATATCAATATGCAAAAGTCTTTGGGGTTTAGACATTTATACAATAAAGCTAGCCAGGCTAGCTCCTATTGCCTAAACATTTAGGACAGCTGGCTGCACAGTAGACCACAGTCTGTTATGACCCTGCAGAGATGTGGAGCTTCACAAGAACTTTCATTACACCCATTTCACAGACAATGGGGCTACCATAAAAATTAGAGAACTCTCCAGTGCCCCTTGAAGTCACTGGGAATCTGAGTGGGATTTTGGAGTAACTCCTCTGGAACACCACAAGATATCATTTTTTGTACCAGGTATTGTCACCTGGTTTCAAGTGTTTTCTTCAACTCAGTTCTTCCCCAGGAGAACCCACAGGAAGGAGATAAGGGGTTAGATTCTCTTTGTTGAGATTTTTTCCATCAGGGAGAAAGTCTTTCCCAGACCCTATGTGCATCCATAATGCTTACATTTTTTTTTAATCTAGCTTTGAGTCAGCTCCTGCAATCAATTATTGAAATATAAATATGTATATAATGCTTTAAATGAAAATATTTACTTTTTATACTAAAAACGTCATTCTGGAAAGAATTATTGAGCAGTAGCAATTGTTCTGCTTCATTAAATGTCTTTGAAATGTGCTTAGAAAAATGGTAATATTTGGATGCAAGAAGGCAAAATTATGTCCCCTTTCACAGGCCCCTTCCCCAGCTTCTCTCTTATTCAACAGCTACCATGAAAACTGATAGGCAGTGAGATGCCAAAACCAGGGTTACTGAATGTGTTTCAACACCATCTCTGAGCTAAGCTGATCAAAGTCAGAAATGGTTTGCCAATTAGCAAAAACAAACAAACAAACAAACAAAAAACTAACTATCAACTATTTCAGATCCTACAGGGAAATTTATATTAATTATGTTGAATGCATAGTGCAGAATAAAAGACAAACAACCCCCCACAAAAGCAGGCTGTGCCTTGTCTGCTATTATTTTTAGCACAGCAACACATGGGCTCAACAAGCACTCTCCCCCAGCTTTCTGCCATTCGTACCTATGCTCAGTGATGCCTCTCACAGCGAGCTAGGTCAAGACTCAAGATTTCTGAGAAGGCTGTCATAGAAATGTACTTTGCACCAATATGATTGTCCTCTATGGAAAATGGGATCATCAAGTATCATCGGAAATAGTTCATTTGCTGACTCTCCTTCAAATTCAGCCCTCCTGTACGCAATTATGACTACAATGTGTTCTTAGATGTCCTCCTCCTCCCCTCCCTTTAATTGAAGTTGTGCTTGGTGGAAATTGCTTCGTTGCACAATACTTCAGGCAAAGGAGCAAGTTCCCTTTCTCCACAGGCATTTAACTGACATTCAGGCACAGGCCTGGACAACCTGGACACTGGTGAAGGAACATCTGTTATAAATTACAGATGGGGATGAACAGGTGAAACAACACCACACTTACCCTGCCCTGTTTCTGTATCCAAGGCTGGATTAAGGTGCTTTTGCAGCTCTGTTTGCTCAAGAGACCCCAAGAGCAGCTGAGAGATACCCTCACTGCAGTTTCTCTCTCCCAGTCACTTCCCCAGACCAAACGGTGGGAATTTGCCAGGCTGCTATAGAAGATCCCACCAAAGACCCACTGGCAAAGGGCCACAATGCTATGGTAAAACCAGTAAGATTAGATTATGGTCTCTTGGTTGGCTATGGTTTTAACAAAAAAGTAAAAATTACTGTTGCTTGTATCTTAAAATATGCCATTAGTTTGCTGTAAGATCTGGAAAAGGATATATGGCCATTAAGTTTGAATCAAAGTGACATTCTCACACATAAAAGGGTATCAGTGTGCAAAATGGGCAAGTAAGTAATAAAGCTTTCCAGAAAACAAATGAAGAAATCTCCATGAAACATACCTCTGACATGTATTCTGCTTCTAGACAACATCAATTCTCTTACACATCATACATAATATATACACACATACATAGATGCAGTATATTCAAAGAATACTGCATCAAAAGATGTTCGATGTCTGACCTCAAAGTGCTTCTCTAAATAGGAGATAAAGGACATGATCTTTTATAAGTGTGAATTTGTGTAGGTTCATGGCACTGTATGCCAGCAGACTTGTTCCTGAAACCTTTAATACAATACTCAAAGTTGAAATGTCTCTGTGAAAAGAGACATTAAATTGACCTTTTGATAGCCATCTGATTTCTTACCAGCAGTGATTCATTCTGGGCCAAATTTTAATATTAGTTATACTGAAAGCAATCCAGAGTGACCCCATTAAGTTAATGCTTCTATAATATTTATGCTTCAATAATTGTGGTAAGACTCATGGATCTATTTCCTTGCCTGTGGGACCACATCTTTGACAAGTATAAATTGGTGTTGCTCCGTGAAGCCAGCATAACTACACCAATTTAAACTAGTTAACAACCCAGCCCACGAACATTAACAACTAGCAAATGTTTTTAGGAGCAGCAGCCAGCTGTCTAGACTTCTGGGCTACAAATACGATACAGGCTTTTTTTACACTGATGAGGTTTCCTTTAATGGAAGATAAATTAGTTGTGGGTCCCTTTTCTATTCAGAAATAATATAGGCATCACACACAAATCCTAAAGCAGGATAAATTAAGTCAGATTCCTGGATAGAGCTATAATTTAAATGAAAGTCTTTGAGTCATGTCAAATGTACTCTTCAATTAGCACTCATCTATTCAGGCAGAATCAGAAACAGGGAAGGAAAGCACAGAAGGCCCTACTACATTCCTGGCTTCAGAGAACGTGCATCTGAGCAAGGAAACACACTTAAGCTGAACACTACCCATGGCACCAGATGCAGGATTGATCCCTGTACTCTTACCTGGCATTTTCTACTGGCCAGCCTGGGACAGAGAAATACTGGCAGCAAAATCAGTGGAAGAAAGGTCATTACCTTTTGTCCCTTCCCATATCAAAATACACACATAGAAATACTCTTTCTTTTAACTCAGAGCCCCGAGAACCATCTGGGCTCCACAGACACAGTTCTCATGAGCAGGGGTGGGAGTCCACAGCTGAAATTTACCAGTTCTTGTCATGCTGCATGAACTAGCACAAAAGCCAGCTCACGCTCCCAGAGCTGTTTCCCAGAGCAAGAACCAGTGCTGCCCAACAATGCAGGAGCTGACAGGACTCTGACTTAGTGAGAAGCAGAAGAAGCACTTAGAGGAGTATCACCTTCTACCACAGGCTCACATTTCTGATGAGACTGGCAATCTGTGGCTACAAACATGAACTAAAGCTTCTGCTAAAGCCTCCCAACCAAAACGTAAAATTACAACATGCCTTAATACAGTCCAACCCTGTATTTCTGGTTCCTGGCTCAGCAATTTGTATAGCATAACTTGTGCAGTTCCCTTATTAGTTTCCCAATCCTTTGCTCACAGTATATGTGCCCCTTTTAGAGGACACTGCGAGGTAACTCTGACCCTCTAAATGTATCCTTGGATTTGGGATCAACAACTCCTGTGGTATCAGGAGGCAGGCACACCCAGCTGAGGAGAGTGAGAACTGAGCTGAAAAGCAGGGGCAGCTGGCAATACTAATAGGGCACCTCTCCTTCTCAAACTCCAGTCTCATGCAAGAATTAAACAAAGAGCACAAGTTCAATATTTGAATTAGCTCACTTCAGAAGAATTTAGGCCAGGATTTTCAAGGCCCTCTAGGGGTGAGATACCCAATTCCCATTAAAATGAATTAAATAAAGGTAATTTTAATGGGAATTGGGTATCCAAATCCCCCAGAAAGCTTTGAAAATATAAAACTCAATTGTTATTAGAAACTCAAGTAAGAAATTAGGCTTATTGTTTTGTACTGACGTCCATATGCACATGATTTTTTTGCCTCAAATACCTTTTTTTACTCTCTGATAGGTCTCAGTTAACGTCAGAGATGACACTAAATTTCTCCTATAGTCAGTGTTATCTTAGTCCTTTTCCTCTCAGGTCTAATTCTGTGTTTCTACTTTTTTCTATTCAATATGGGTAATAGGAATGTATTTGTGTTTTATTGAGTTTACTTTACTTTGCTTTTGTAGGTATAATTACAATTTTTGCTAGATTAAAATGCTACTCCAAGTAACTTTCTCATCTTATGTAATATTTATTTGGGTTTGACTGTCATGGAACAAATTGCGAGCCTTTCCACCCATGTAAAGTGGCATTGCTATTGCAGGCTTGACATAAGCAAAAGATCCATTCCCACAGTTTTACAATGTGGTGTTCTATTACTCAAGGCCGCTATTCTCACCTTTTATAGTCAAGAAATTTAGACACTAAATTATCCTGAGCTACCAATTCACTAAGAAAATCCTACATCATCATCAGCCTTAGGTGGAAATAAACCAAATTCTTTTTGATGCTAGCAGAGAGACAGTGCTTGTATATGGCTGGTTACTGGCCTTGGTGTTTTGATAACTTGCTGTGGAACAAATCAGAAGTGACCCCACTGAAAAACATGAGCCTTCACCCAATGCTCATTTTCATAAGATCCCCTGAGGACAGAGACAATGAACACCACAGCCAATGGTTCTCTTTCCGTGACCACCAGGCTCCTGTGCTGGCTGTGTTCACCGAGGTTACTCCTAATTTGCAGCATCCACAAGAGAAAGAAAACAGTCACTGTGGCCACACTTAGATTAGAAATTAATATCCAATGCCAATCAAAGTGGAAGGTCTCAGTTTCTTCAGCCTCTGGAAAAAGGAGTACTTGGACACGGCTATTAACAGCTCCCTCCATCTCTGGTACCGTTACTACCAACTCTCCCACTTAGTTACCCACTAATCAAAGCAGTTACACTGCCCAAAGCCACCTGATTCCAAGGGATTTGTAAGTGTAAGTAACTGAAGTATTTTCCATGGAAAGACACCCTATGTCCTATATTAACATACATAAATGCAAAATAATAACACTTTCTTTCTTTCTCTTGGATGTCATTGGTGTCTTAGTAAGTGGATGTATTGTATTATGTTTCTGGACCTTAAACTTTATAACCCTTCCTTTCTACATCATTACATCTTGTTTAAATGAATATATTTCAAACATTTTCCTCCTTTGTTTTACTCTTCCCATGTTAGCAAAAAAAATCTTCGGCATTGAGTGCGGCATACATCCTTTCAACAATGCATCAGCTCAGATTAATGCATTGTAATGTCCTTATTAATTCAGTTCTACATGGTCATTTTTCATGTTCTGTTGAAGACAAAAGCAAACAAACAAAAATACAATTCATTCCACACTGTCATCCCTTTGTCCTGACCAGAACAACTCGATCGTGTTGAAGAAGGCATGAACCATATCAACCAAGACATGAAGGAGGCCGAGAAAAATTTAAAAGATTTAGGGAAATGCTGTGGCCTTTTCATATGTCCTTGTAACAAGTAGGTACTGGGTACCGGCTCTGCTATGTGGTGTCCAGTTTTTTGTCACAGTGAATGTCTGAAGTTTTTGTCTTTTTTTTCTTTGTCCTTTTCCATTTGCTTCATTCTGTGGGGATAAAATACTTGTGTTTAATCAGAACAACTGGAACGCATCGAAGAGGGAATGGACCAAATCAATAAGGACATGAAAGAAGCAGAAAAGAATTTGACGGACCTAGGAAAATTCTGTGGTCTTTGTGTCTGTCCATGTAACAAGTAGGTGCTGCCTGCCTCATCTCTTTGAGCACTTAAGGCTGATCCCAAAGGCCTTGTGAAGCTCATCCTTGCTAGGCACATGGACAGGATGAGCATGTGGCATGCAGAAAGAACGATGATGGTTCAAATGCATTCATTTCATAGCATAGACAACTGACTGGGAATTTATGTAGATGCATTAAAATCAGGCATACTGCAGTGAAAGCTTCACTGTTGACACCTTTTAATGGTAAAAGTTTCAACATTTTACACAAAGTGTACTGAGTGGTTCCATCTTTCAGTGAATAAAAACACTGAGGCTACCTGACTCCTAGAGACCCTAAATTTTGAAACAGATATATATTTTCACAAACAAGTTTAATAAATAAAATGAAAAACCTGTAAAAAACGCAGAAAAGGTCATAATAAACATTACTCAAAATTACGGATGAAAATCACACTACATCGTTCAAATGAGAGTCCTTGATGAGATCTTGAAAGAGATGTGATGTTTTACAATTGGAACACAACTTGAAACGGTTTTCATCCTGCCACAGGCAACAAATTTGAGAAAACAAACATGTCATGCCAAATTTCTCTCGTTTGGGTAGCACGTACACTAAGCAGAAATGTTGAAATGCATCAAATTTGCTTGCATGCCATCACACTTGAACGAAACCGTCCTCCAAGTGATGCAAAGCTTGTTTTAAATGCCAAATGGAAATGTGATGTGCGGTTATGTGGGTGTAGGAAATCGGGGACAAAGTGGACTGACCGGAAGTCCTTGAGAAATGGCAAATCCAGCATGCGACGAGTAGGCACACGACCAGGTTACAGTGAAAACATTCGAAAATGGTTGGCCAGAGATTGCTCAGGAAACAAAGCAGAGTTGAGTGGTTCTGTAGTACTGTACTCCCTTTCTGCGTGGCACAGATACTTCGTTCACAGCCAGGGCTTGATCCTACCGTGATTATCAAGATCAAATGAGAGCAAGCTGTCCTGGAGTTCAGTGGGTATTTTGCCAGAAATCAGAACAGCGGGACTGGGTTTCTGCCTTATCAATTACCATTTATTTCGAAGTTAATTCCCTTTGGACACAAAGTAAAAACCACCTTGGCTTTATAAAAGTCAATTTTGCTCCTGTATACCGAGTCATGAATACTTTGGTGGGTTAAACACCTTGTCCAGAATATGTGTACTATTGCCTTGTTGTGCAGAATGGCAGCGAGGCAAGGGGGAATGGAAAGAGCTACACACACACAGGGCTTTTTTCAGTGGGACTGCCTGCAATTGGTATCAGTTCTGATACAGGCTTTAGCCCTGCTGTCCTGCACCAGAGACCTGCACCAGAGACCTGCAGGTACGAGAGTATGCTGCAGAAACTCTCCATCTCCCACACTCTACAACTGTTGCAACTTAGAGAGTAACACTCTCCTGGCTTGCTCCCCCTGGAGAAACCTGGCATAAAACCTACATCAAAAGTTCACCCTTGAAGCGCCAAAAAACTCCAACGTATTTTGCAGGAATCATGTTTTAGAGAGCTTTCTGCTGTGGTACTGTAGAAAGGCTGCTCAGAACAGCCAGCCAGCCCTGTGACGTGGGTGGGGTTAGCACCTGACACATGGCCTTAAGTACTTTACCACTTCACTGTAATTGTAATTGCAGTATCATGAAATCAATAGATGCAGGAACAGAACAATACTGCATGCTTTCAATGTGGAGGATGTTCATTTTTAAAGGTGTCTCTTCCCTGCTTAAAGGCAATAGTCTGATGTTAGATTTGATAAACTAGTATTGCTAATTAGTCAATGTGTTCCAAAACACAGTATGGACAAACAACGCTTTTAAAGGCTGTTCCTTTAATCACTAAGCCAGGAATCAATTGGTATGAACAGGATGATACTCTGAGAAGTGGAGTGTAGGAGGGAGAGAAATCCATACAGTTCTGGGCACCAGTATCACCATGATCCCCTAATGCTCTGCTGGCTGGTGGTAAATTAATGGTGTAAGTTTCAAAAGGTGAACAATTTTACACGTATTTATAGCCTCCTACTTGTAAATACAACTATGTGAGCCTTACCAATATGTATGGTGTGATCCCACATTCTTAGGAGACCCAAAATGCTCATGGCATGAAACTTTGACCAGCCTGCATTCAAAAGGACAACAGCTACTGCCTGCGAGCAGACACAGACTCCATCTGTTGACTTAAATGGGAAATCCACAAGAGATCAAACTCTGGGTACTCTCAAAGTTGCACAGGTCTAAGGAACAGGGAAATAGCTCAAAACGTACGTGCAGCAAGAGAACTACTTTCACTCTTTTCTAAAAATGCCAAAGCTGATTCATAATTTTAGAGAACTAAGAATAAGCCAACCATCTTCTTTTTAAGTCTTCGCAAATTTTAATGGGAAAAAAACAACAAAATATATGAGTAGGAAAGATCCTCTTCTCATTTTTATTTTAATTCAATATTAGAGAATGCAACACATCTTCATACTCAACAGATGCTGAGCAGCTTCTGGGGTTACAGAGAGAACATAACACAGGAGACGGGCTTGTTGCATCCTTTCCCAAATTCCCCAGAAGCACATTCATTCTCCCCCAAAATCCAAGCCACAGGGCTGTTTATATGACTGATTGAAGCTGACTGAGGAACAGGGAAACCATGGAGATTCAGAGTTCCAAACATCTTTGTTGGAAAGTGTTTCACTTCGGGAATAAAATAAAGAATTTATACCTACAACCCCCCCAAACTCACACTCTCCTGTTAAAGTATTCAATCTCACCTGATGACCCCAATGACAGCAACCCTAAATATGCTGCACATGCTAATCTGCCACTGAAGGTATGCCTGGATTTTAATTTTCTATCCACGGCAGCTCAGTCAAAAATGGTTCTCTGAAAGCTGATGTAACTGCCAGAAACAACAAATATAACAAGATGCTAGGCTATTTTGAAGTCCTGTGGTTTAAAGCTCCTGAAGGAAGTGATGATCCATTTTTGCCTGTGTCTTGCTTATTGTGAAGCCTGTTACTGCTGATGCATTAAGAGTATGATGAACTATTGGGGCAACTGTGCTTAGTGAGAATGCTTCACTACTTATTCATGCCTGTAGCTGGTGCATGAAGAAAATGTAGAAGAATTTCCCTTTCTGATGCTAGATTGCTTGTATCTTTTATTTTCTCCTGCGCTCATTTCACTTCTGCCTATTTTACTTTTTGTCTCTGTGGACAAAGGTTTGTACATCAACTGTCGATGTATTATTACTATTTTCAAGTACCGATATATTATCTGAAATTTTAATGAACCCTATTAATGAACCCTATGAATTTTATGAGAAAATCATCCCCAAATCACCTTGGGAAAGGTTGGTGGCTTTAAATGCCTATTATGCCACAAACATTACAAAACATCAACAGAAGCCTGGTAAAATGTTAAAATCTAGCCAAATCTGGTTTTCTCTAAGAGGGTGTGTTGCTGTGATGTGATGTACACACTATACTTGGCAGTTTTGTTTTTTATGTCTGTCTGCCAGTGTGTTCTCTGTGTTTGATGTCAAAATGTACGTGTCACTGAAATGAAACAATGTTTTCTACTTATCCATATTTCTTCTCTTCTTGTTTTTTCTTTCTCTTTACTTTTTTTTTTTTTTTTTTCTTCTTTCTGGAAACTAAGTCAACATCCAAAAACCTGTGTGCAGTGTTGTAGACTTGACAATTGCAATTCACCCTACTGGAAACAAAACTTCTGACCATCACAGTTGTTGTGGCAGTAAAGTGAAAAAAAGCAAAAACAACCCACCCCCACCCCCCTCCTTTTATTCAGGCTTATGATATATCGGTATACAATCAATGACTCTATCTGAAAACTCATTTGCTTGATTCAGCTTTTAGCTTGGAGAAGTAAAGAGTTTTACATTTGTCCTTGTCCACTTGATGCTTTGTTACTCATCATCTTTTTTGCATAGGCTTAAATCAAGCGATGCTTACAAAAAAGCCTGGGGCAATAATCAGGACGGTGTTGTAGCCAGCCAGCCTGCACGTGTCGTAGATGAACGGGAGCAGATGGCCATCAGTGGTGGCTTTATCCGCAGGTGAGCCTTTTTATCCACTGTTTTCTCTCTATTCTCCTCATCACTGATATATTTAGATTTCTTCCATATGGTCATGAGTTCTGTGATGTTCATTAACTCTTTCAGCGGTGCTGGGTAATGTGATGGAGCCAGTGTTTTCCACTGAGTTGCGGGTACTTAGATTTAGGTGGACGGGGTCTAAAGACCTGCTTCATCCACTGACTTCCCCTGGTATCTGTGGGTGCTTGCCTGAGCTAGTGCAAAGGATGGTTATGCTGCTGAAAATCCTGGTATTAGTCCTGAGAACCAGAAGATTCTTGAAAATGTGACCCTAAGCCTTCTTGAGACTGCCCAGATTTGGGCAATAATAAAATAGAAATAATATCTATTTATTTACTTACAGCAGCAATATGAGGTTGCAGACTGTCAGGACTAGTCAACACTGTCCTCTGGACTCCAGCTCCCTCGTGTGAACAGTGCACCTTTCCTGGGGGCCTTATTATGGGTCTCATTAGTAACAGTTGTCAAATGCCTCAAAAATTAAATGTCAGATAAATACTAGTTTGTTATTATTATGTCTCAAGATATGTATTGCTCATTATCCATCCTTGCCAGAAGGTGTACCAAAGGATCCAGAATCTCTTCCTTTCCTTTCAAAAAGAAAAGAGCCTCAGGCTCTCTGCCAAAGCACAGCGCCAAGCACAGAACTCGGAGCACATTTTTAACTAGAGGTACACCGCTTCCCTGCTTCTGTCTATCCAGAAAACCTCACTGAATGGGGAATGATGCCCCATTCCTCAGCTGCTGTAAAGCCAAAACCATGGAGAAATATTGATGCTTTAACGGCAACTCCTGTGCACTCAGATGAAAGCCAGTTTGAAACAGACAGCTATATTAACGGCAACAAAACTGCAAACTTTCAGCAATACATAGGGATCCAGCAATAAGTACATACTGATTACAGTGCTTAGGGAGCATGTATTTAGATGACAATGCTATCAGCTGAATGGATAAAGGCATAGCAGTGGGCAAAGCTTTGATCTCTGAAGATTAAGGACACTGAATTAATAACCAATTATCTTTCCAAAAACTATTATCCACTTAGGTTTTTTTGGCTGCTGTGATAAAGGGAAATCAGTGGGATAGAAACAATGCTGCTGGGCAATCTGGAGCGTGGGATGGAGTTGCCATTTAAGTTTGCTGGGTCTGCCATTCACTTTTAAAAAAAAAAAAAATTCTGGATGGCAGCCCTACCAAAATGAAGACTGTGGCATGATAACAGGATAGCAGTGAAGGAACTTCTGCTACACCATAATTGTTCTGCAAATACCCTGTAGCACCCTTTTGGCACCTACATGAACACAAATTGCAGCAGAGGTTCAATGCAGTGATTATCTGAGTGGGATGGGACCCATGGACACTGCTTTTCCCTGCATCAGTCACCACACGCCTCTCCAGTATGTCCAGCATTGAACTGAGCTTTGGCTTAAGTGCAAGTTTTTTCTTCTAAAAGTCAAGTAACTGAAAAAGATGGTGCTAAAAGGAGAGACAAAGGATCTTTACTAAAGCCAGTAAACCTGAGAGAAGCTGCTTCTGTCATCTGCCAGAAATACATTCAATTAAATAGGATGTTAGGTCACAACTGAATCTTCCCCCATATTTCAGTGAGTCCCAAGGATAGTAGGACTGGACAATATCCATTAGCTATGTGTAGTTCAAGGCTGGGACCCGGTGTAGCTTCAGTTCCACATTTCCCATTTACTCTGACCACACACAAGCCCAAATAGGGGACTATTTCATTCCTGCTTTAAGAAGGACCATCCCTAGCAGAGAGGTGCAGTGTGTGGTACAGAAAAGCTCAGACAGTAGCACTTCCAGGAGAAGTGAGCACAAGCAGCACAAATGGAACAGCGAGGAACCAAGACACCTAATCCCAACATCCAAAAAATAAGCATGTAAAGGTTTTCAGGGTGGCTACTTATTAATCTGTTTTCTTCAAAGCTGAACAAAGCAGCAAGCTCCCCAGGTCACAAGTGAAAGAGGATGTAGGGGAGGTTTTGGGTGAATCAGTTTCAGTGGGAATCTCCTGTCTCTGCTTCAAATAATTGTTTTTTTCCCCTCCCAGGGTAACAAATGATGCCCGGGAAAATGAAATGGATGAGAACCTTGAGCAGGTCAGCGGCATCATTGGCAACTTACGTCACATGGCCCTGGATATGGGCAACGAGATTGACACACAGAATCGCCAGATTGACAGGATCATGGAGAAGGTGAGAGCTTGAGAGCTGACATTTTTAAGAGGACCCCAAAAGGGGCTGTGTTTTCCTTTCTGCAAGCACAGGCTGTGGATTCTGCAGTTTTTCTTCAGCTCGTAGAAGGACAAGGGACAGAAATAGCTGCCAGAGCTCCTTTCTCTTCTTCCTCCAAATCATTGTGCCGCAGCAGAGCTCGCTGTTGTGAATCTTCAGTAACCTTCAGTGCAGGTTGGGCTGAACCCACACTGTTGGATTTGCTGTTGAGGGGACACCTTAGCACAAATCAAGGCTCCTCCTGCAACAGCTTTGGGAAAGGAGAAATACCCTGAGCTATACAGATCCCCAGAGCTTGGGTCTGAATGCCCTGGCACTTCCTGGCAAGTCTTAAGCTTTCCTGGGCTTTCCTTCCTTTGGAAATCCCATGAGCAATTGAGAATTGGATCACCTGTTTGGAGGACCGGTATCCAAAAGAGGATGGGGATTTATTAAGCAAGGCTTTGCCATATGGTAATAGTGCACCCAGTCTTGTGCTGGCTGCTTATAAGTCCATAAGGACAGAAATCTACCAGCTCTCTTGGGATGTATATGTGTATATATATGTAAATAACTGAGGCTTAGCACTGCTACTGCAAAATCACCATCTAAAAAGGCAGAGAGTACCATTCCAGTACCAGACCTGCATTGCAGATTTCTGAAGCAGATAGCAGCACCCTCCAAACCTGGCTAGGAACTCACTGCCATCCTCAGATCCCAAGATCTGCAAGCCATCTGCATTCGTGCTGGCAGAGCTCCAGATGCAGGCACAGCCAGGCTGAAGTGACATAAGAGGCTAGATCTTCATCTGGTGTAAAATCAATACAGTGCTTGACTTCAGCTGAGATTTACATTACCTGAGGATCTAACCCAAGGAATTATATGCGATGCTTAGAGTTAATGCCGACCTTAAGTGGTAGAGTTTGTACTCCTGAGCCTTTCTACACGTGCAAGCCTTCTCACGTGAGCAGGACACCCATGCCTGTTTTTCATGTCTATTAACTACATCAGAGTGAAAAAATTACAGAAAATATTGCACTGAGGGATTCACTCAGATAGCTTTCCTTATTGGAGTTTGATTACAGAGAGAACTGGATGAAGTATACATTGTCTTAAAGGTGGGAAGTTTATGTCTGACAGACAGTAGGTAACATGACACAGCTTTGCATTGATCAAAAGTTTTGGTTTATAAAGCTGCTTCTGTTAGTTCCACTGTATTGGGAAATGCACAGTATTACTGCAGTGCCATTCTACAGCATTCATATTTCTGGGGGAAAAAACAGAGCACAGCAGGCAAGAATTTACTGCTGTTATTCATATGAAAAGCACTAGAAAGCAGCACATCTACTACATTGCAAGAAAGGACTGGAAAATTATACCATCTACATCATAACTATCTTTAAATAAGAAGCAGTGTTTTCTCGGAGCAAGTGTAAGGACATGATGCACTATTACATATTACCAGTTACCCTACTCATGGCATAACATAATGTCAGGAAACACACCAGGTGGATGGAAATCAGCTGCATCTTATCTGTGCCCATGGGAAACTCACAAACTCCTGTCAGTTCAGGCTTGCAAACACCTGGATTTTGAAAACATTGACCGGGCCCTTTGTGCAAATGAAGCACATGGGCCAGATCTCTAGGCAGTGCATGCTGAGAGTAGTGGGCTAATTGAGGTTTGGTCTTCCACATCTATGCATTCTTCTTAACAGTTAGGAGTTTCATACAGTAATAGAAAAGCAACATCACAAGTTAATGGGATGGGTTAAATCCATCCTCACACACAGACCTCACCAGGCAGAGCCCTTGCCTAAAGAACAGTGACACGCTTCTGAAAGATGGACACAGAGGAGCCATCATGAAAGCAGCACAAAACCAAGGCAGTCTTCAGCCTTAGTGAAAATCTGCCAAATTTCTCAGAGTAAGGACATGCAGTAGTGAGACATTAGAAAAGGAAATACAGGAAATCAGGAAAACCCCTATAAAAGACAGAAATGACAGTGGGCCAGATAATACTGAAACCCCAAATGCCTACATATCCGTTTTGCAAAGAAATACAGCAACAGACCATCTTCCCTAGCTGGCGGTGGGCATGCAACAATGCCAGAGTGGTTTTCTTTTCCTGTCCAGCAGGAACAATGCCCACTTGGTCAATTATGATCATTAGAAAGACCCTTGGCTGTCACACTTTGCAAAAGCTGGGGTGCATCACAAAGCTAGCTCAAATGCTCCTAACGTGTTTATGTTAAACTGGATGCACACATCCAAACCAGAGCAATCTCGTAATACAGAGATGTAAAGCTGATCTATCCACAGTAATCAGGATAGCAGTGAATAAAAAGTTTTATTCTTCCCTCGGATCAGAGAGAGAAGGACAAGAACTAAACTGATGATGTGATGAGTAAGTCATATGGGCAGAAGACCATCATCACCAGAAGACCCTGGCCCTATGCTGAGCCACAAGTAGGCTGGGAGGAAAGCAGGAAGGGCACAAAGCGTTATGTCTTGACCTAGGTGGGAAGGTCTGTAGACTCCACTGACTTCAATGCAACATCATCCACCAGAGTTAGACATTAGGATTCCTGTTTAGGAACATTATGTTTAATCAATATTTAATGTGTTTCATGACAAACAGAACCGCTTCCAAATGCATTAACTTATTTTTTGGTAGTCTTTTGGCAAAAGCACACAAAACTGTACTGTGGTAGACAAGGTCAAACTGATGGCTAGCATAAAGAATTGTGGCTTATAATGAGTAGTTATGCTGATTTACGCTTGTTGAGGATCTGGCACATACTGTACTAAAAATACACATCTACATAGCATTTGCCAAAACAATTATGGAGAAAAGCCCAAGATATTTAAGAATGATTTACTACACATCAGTATAACCATTTTTAAAGGATTTTTAAATGTATGTGGGAAAGTTGCTTCACCATTTTGTCTTTGCAAATTGGAGACTTAAAATAAATCTGTACAATTTGGATACACCCCAGAGATGTGGGAACAATCATCAAAGCTAACAAAACACAGCCATCAAACCACAGAAGAGAGTTTGCTATTTGAATTCATGCTTTTAAAGCAGTAATGCAGTTTCCACCTTTCTCACAGGTTGATTTTAAAAAGTGAAAACATTTTTGACCTAGTCCCTCTGCTAGCATAAGTCAGCATAGCAACATGGGCTCGAATGGAGCTTTGCAAGTTTTTGGCAGCTAAAACAATGTCTTTAGTCTCCAAAACTAACTTCTGCAGAGCTATAGGAAGCCATGGCCAAAGTCTCTTTGACTCAAAGAGAACTCCTAAACCTCCTAAGTGGTGTCGTTTTATTGACAGCATGGCAAGTGTTACCCCACAGAAGACAATGAAGTTAATGGTTCAGCCTACCTGGACTAAATTCCAGTTTGATTACTTCAATTAACAGTAGAATCGCTGCCTTTTCTTTATTCCTGTTTATGCTGCTGCCCAGTGAGAGAGGTTACTCTCTCCTGCAACTGCACTGGTGAACTTTTTGGGGAGAAAGGAATAATGGCATCATTCCTACCTACTCCCTTCCTTTCACACGTAGAGCAGAGACCCAGACTGGTGTATTTTCAAAGCAATTTATCTTCGCCTGATTTCCTTCTATCAGATGCTCTAGCTTCCCTGCTCCAGAGATTCTCTACACTGACCAAAGTTTTAGTTTGACTGCATGCCTGGTGATCTAAATTAGAACAGAGTCCAGGTCCACTGACTCTTAGAGAGCACTGAAGCTTTTCACCAGTGAAACCCATGTGCACATCATCAGTTCTCATCCTGTCACCCATTACTATCCGTTCTGCTAGCACTTTCAATAGTACCAGCTACAGATCTGGTACAGCACTTACAAGAGTTCGGTGAAGCTGAATGCAAACATAAAAGCTCTACTCAAAGGCTACCTGAAGCGTCACAAACCCAGCAAATTTGTAATTCCCCTTTGGGTCCCTAATACCGCTATAAGAAGCAGCTCTCCAGTATTGCCAAATTTCTTTGTTTTCCTGACCTAGCCAAAACTAAAGAAGTGTCCACTAAGCATTGTAGATGTTTTCTTTCTGCCCTGTATTCATCTGTTTCTTTCCTTTGTGTTTCCCTAGGCTGATTCCAACAAAACCAGGATTGATGAAGCCAACCAGCGTGCAACAAAGATGCTGGGCAGTGGTTAAATGCAGTGAAGTGCATTTCCTTTTAACACTGTCCAACAGGGCAGTACCTTCATGCTTTTATCATGGTATTTACCTACTAGGTTTGCACACATGCACATATCAGCCCCATTGTAAATGTTGTCCTGTGTAGTTTGTCAGCTTTCCAAAAATGATACTTGTAATTATTTTTTTCTAGGTATCTTTCTTTCCAAAGGTTGTACATAGTGCTGATTTGATGGCTATAGCTCACTATGATGTTTTGGGGGGTTTTCCTTTCCTTGTTTCTGTTTTGGGTTACTTTCCTTTTTTTCCTTCTCCTCATTTTTTTTTTTAATGATGTTTGCTGAATGACAACACTGTTGGAATGCTAAACGTGCTGTTAACCTTTAAATATACAGTATTGTTCTTGTAAAACTGTGACATTCCACAGAGCTACTGCCATGCTCCTGTCTTTGGGTATCATGATGTTTAAGCACTTAAACCTGCTGTCTTCAGTTCTTCATTGCCATTATCTGTTGTTATGATTTCATGATTAGACAATGTGGAATTATATTACTATAACAAGCATTGCACTAAAAAGTGATGTGATTTATGCATTTATGCATGAGGAATAAATAGACTTTTAGACTCCTACTTAAACAAGACTTTTCCCATGGCAGTAGCACACCAACAATGACAACAAAAGCATGCTCAGTATTCGGACTCTTTTGGGACTATGTTATACCAGCAAGTTTGCAGTCGTGCCACTTTTTTCTTGTTGATATATATATAGTTATTAACCATGATCATTTTTTTTTAATTATGAAAAAAGAGGGATTTGGCACTCACCACTTAGCCATTGCCAGCAAAATAAAAGCTTGGCTGAAAACATGTCAAAGACAAAAAGAAATAAGTGTAATATATTGGGTTTGTCTGCTGCTTTTGAAGACTATCTTTTGGAGGAAACGACTACCATATGAAATGGTGCAAAGAAATGTAATTTTTATAAGGCTCTCTCTTACTAGTCGCTATCCCCATGTGGTTTGTTATCGGTACAGTTCTCTGTTGCTTACCTAGAGCTATGCACACCAAATCGCTGAGATGTTTAGTAGCTGACTTAATTAAAAAAATAACAAAAAAACCTAAATGAATGAACTCTAGATAAACTGTGAGATAAATATCATTTACAGCATGTAATATGAAATTCCTTATGTCTCCTGTCAGTTTGTGAAGTGATTGACATTTTGTAGGTAGTTTAAAAATTATTAAAAACTATAGATCTCAGAATCCATGCTTGCTTTATCCATTTGTTGCCCTATGTGTCAGTGACAACTAGTTATTTGCCACTTACCTGGGAAAAGAAGAAACATGAAGTCCAAAGAGTTCTTACACACTGGTTCTGTATTACACGTGGAAAACTTAAGATTTCTCTTTGCAATACCGTATACAAGTAACTACTCTAAATATAGCATTTTACACTCAGCACATTTGCAAGTGAATATTATTTTAATTAATCTGGCTTGGATTGCCAAACATTGAGGCAAAATATATTCTCTTGCATGAAGGAGAGAAAAAGTGAAATAAATGTTGTGGTACGGAACAAAACAGTTCCTTAGTCAATAAAATCTGTTCCTGTAGCGGATTTACCCACGTGTTAATACCTTTTTTCAGGGAACACTTTGAACACAGAATCTGTACAGTCTGCTAAGAATAGTTTTCTCACACAGCTAACAACTAGTCTTTACTGCCAATGAAAAGTATTATCATATTTTCCCAGGGGTTTTTTCCTCTCTATAGACAAATTATAATTAACTCTGCATGAGTGACAGACCATTCATGTGTCTCACATGGCCCTAAGTCAAAATACACAAAGAACATAAATGCTTACATAATTAAAATCGCATGATAATGTAGACAAGCTGTATTTTCTTGAGCAGCTTTTTATTTTTAGTATCTATTAAAAATTCATTTATGCAAATATTTCCCCCCACTACTTCAAACCAAAGAGCAAACTTTAAGCAAATGTTTTTAATCTGCTGACCATTTCCAATCCTGTTCATTCTGGGATCCTAGTATTTGTGACAGCGCTATCATTCTGCAATGTCAAAGCCTACTGAAGGAGGGCAATAATCGTACTGGAAAATGCATCAGTTTGGGAGCATACAAATACAAGGATATTTGAGAAGAGCAAGAAAGATGTAAGGAAGTAACAAAGACACTAGTGGGGGTATTATTCCCCTCTGATTGACAAGAATGCATTCTATCTGAACAAGGCCATACTTCCAAAAGTCATCATAGCTAATAAAAAATATAAGCCGTTGCTGCAAAGGAAATAATTAAGTTTTGACATCTGGTTTTGTCTTGAACAAAGATCAAAATCAAACTATTGGAACTTTTTGCCAAATGGAAAGTTTAAAGGACAGCAATATTGAAATGTTTCATTGTATTTGTCTCTGACTCCTCCTCCACTGTACGCAGGATCCCTTAGGAGCTGGCTGAAAATGAGTTAAGTAAATAAGTTTAATATATTGCATTTCTCTGATGTTTCTGAAAGTTGAGTTTTCTAGGATTAATTAATCTCAAAATAATTCAAAGAAAGGCTTGATCTCATGCAGTTTGTTATTAGATCAATCCACTTCCGTTCGTTAAGTTTTGCACAGACCAAATCCCTGATATAACAGCTGACTCGATAGGGGAAAAAAAAAGTTTTAAACAGAACATTGCCTCAAACTCAGCATTTCCCTTTCCCCCCCACCTTCCCCCTCTGGTCAGCCCCTGTTTCCCATGGTGTGCTGTAAGCTTTCCCTGGGGCTGCACAAGCACAGCACGCAGTTACCCACTGGAGGGACAAGGCTCACCAGGAAGGGAAGCAGATAGAGTAAGGAGCTGGAATAACAGCTCCCATAAGATAAAATGGTCAACACTGACTGTGGAAACAGAGAGTACCTAGCTTTTTCTGTAGGCAAAGCCTTCTTTTCCTGGCAATAAATTTCCCTTTGACTACATTATGTTTTCCAATTGGTCATTGTTTTTTTTGTCTTTGTACCATTGCCATCTGGAAATCCAGGTTTGAGAGGAAGAAAAAAGAAAAAAAAAAGATTGCTGAAGACACAAAGCTTCATGAAATATCACCTTATTTCTGGACTTTCATTGCAATTTCACTAACAGTTTGTGTGCAGCACAGCAAAATTGACATGTTGGTGTTGGTTTGAGGTCATCATAGTGGAAAGGTTTTTTCATATTCTTAAATGCCAAAGTTGAATGAACTACCCACTGGATTGGAAATGTTCCTTAAAAACTGAAGTCCAACTGAAAGACAAACTTCTACTGAGCTCTACAAATTCACAATTGATGAATTCTTTCATATCATGCATTATCCTCCTTTGCTAGTCTAGGCTAGAATTGGAAATATCAAAATAATCACTAAAAAGGACATTTGGAAGTTATTCCACAACAGAACAAAATTCATTAGTGTGTGTCTCATGCCACAAAAAAAAAACCAAACCCAAACAAACAAAAAAATCACCTTCATTAAATACCTGGTCTGATTTCAGCAGTGAGAAACTAAGAGAGAAAACTGGACAAGTTAAATAAAATCCAGGTGGTTTATCTGAAGCAAACCTTAAAACTTTTAGGATGTTGATGATTCCCAGCACAAACACACAGCTTCTAAACTCCAGAGAGACTGTTACAGCTTTCCAGATTGACACAAATGCAAGATAAGAAACAGTAGATCATACACAGCACTTTGTGGTTTGACGAAGCACGTCTTACAAAAGAAGATGGTCTTGAGGTAAAGGTACAGAGTGAAAAATAATTGTTTAATATTCCTTGAAGATTTGGTCGTATTACTGTATAAAACTGAAAATGATAAATGTAAAAAAAGTGGTGAGAACTGCTGTGGTTTTTTAAGAAATGTAAAATTTATTAGTTTACATAGGTTAAATATCATGCATTCTCCATTTCTGAAGAAAACCAAGTATACCAGAGTTTGCATGACAAACTGTTAAAGCACCCCCTTAGAGAAATATCTGTGATGCAGGACACACTCTAGAAAAACAAATGACAATTAGTCTGCAAAAAATTGTATGCCACAGTAGTAACCAGAAAGCTGCCTGGTGAGAAAGGGTCTGGGGCCGAGTATGAGCCAGCAGTATGCCCTGGTGGCTAAGAAGGCCAACAGCATCCTGATTTGTATCAGAAATACTAAGGCCAGTGGGACTTAGGAAGTGATTGTCCCCCTGTACTGGGCACTGGTGAGGCCCCACCTCAAGAACTGCATCCAGTTTTAAGCCCCTCACTACAAGAAAGACATTGAGGTGCTGGAGCACGTCCAGAGAATGACAATGAAGCTGGTGAAGGGTCTGGAGAACAAGTCTTATGAGGAGAAACGGAGGGAGCTGGGGTTGTTCAGCCTGCAGAAAAGGAGGCTGAGGGGAGACCTTCTCGCTCTTTACAACTACCTGAAAGGAAGTTGTAGCCAGGTGGGTGTCAGACTCTTCTCCCTAGTAATAGGTGATAAGACAAGAGGGAATGGCCTCAAGTTGCAGCAGGGGAAATTTAGGTTGGATATTAGGAAGAACTTCTTCACTGAAAGGGTTATTATGTATTGGAACAGACTGCCCAGTGAAGTAGTGAAATCACCATCCCTGGAGGTATTTAAAAGACAGGTAGATGTGGCACTGAGGGACACGGTGTAGTAGTAACTTGGCAGTGCTAGGTTAATGGTTAGGACTTGATGAACTAAGAGGTCTCCTCATAACAATTCTATGAAAGTCTCCACAGCCATTGGGTTTAAACCCTGAATCTGGAGAGATGGCTCAAGATTTTTATTTGAGGGATCTAGAGGCAGACACATCAACTCCTGCACTTTTTTCCTCCCTCTTTCTTCTTCTGTGTGTACATATGCACATATAAATCTTTTATTTTAAAGGCATTGAAAAGGGAAGAGATGAGTACTTAGTAATAAGGAAAATTATGTGTGTCAGAGACAGCTTAAATATATGCACTGCTGCTGTGTATGTCTGTGGGCGTAGGTGTGCAGGATGTGACTACTGTCTTCTGAGCCATTTTGTTGCCTTTCTAGAGAGAGACTGGGACAATTTGTTTGGAAGTTAGTAAAACAAAAATAGAGTATTTTTAAACCTGCAAATAACAACAAGAAATGCAGAAACAGGAGATAAACCCTGCTGAGAAGTTAGGGCGTTAGGCTGGTTTGATAGAGGTGAAGGGGTCATGTTCTGGCTGATTTATTTTGCAAAGCACTTGTCAGATAGTGTTGGATCCCCTCTGTAACAGTATTTAGATAGATTCTGTTTATGTTGCAATATACCAAGCCATTTTAATGCATTTAGTTTTGAATGTTATGTTGTAATTAAAAAAAAACCTCAAAACGACAAAAAACAAAACAAAGGAAAAAAGAGATTATTATGCAGGACCATGCCGATTCCCACACATTCAGGAGCTCTTCCAAGATCACTGTGGTCCGTGCAAAAATTGCATAGGACGGGGTAAACAGTTTGGTCAAGCAACGGGTAGCAGATCGAGGGTGCACTCATTTGCCTGGTAGGCTTCACAGCTGCTTGCTGAAACTGAAGAGTATCAACCAGAGTATCAGGGTTTGGTTACTGCCTTGGTTAAAAGAGGTGCTGTGGGGATCTTTCATTGGAGAGCATCAGCTTTGAACTGCCTTTTCTCCTCAGCTGCCAGAGCATTAACTCCTACTCCAGTGCACCCTGTGCCTCCTTCTCCCCCGTCTTCTCTCAGCTCTCCCCTCTCACTCCCACATAACCCAGTACCTACCCAATTGCTGGTTCTCTTCGTGTTTTTGTTGCACTGAATTAGCCTGCCTTCAGTCTCCTCTCCATCATTTCACTTGCTTACACATCCCTCTATCTGAATGTTTTTCCCCCCTGGGCTTTCAGTCAGGCGCTCTCTCTCTCCTCTACGACTTCATCAGGAGAAGCCCCGAGGAAAAAAGCAGCCTCCTGCTTTCCACTGCCCAGCTGAGCACCATGACAGTGTCACCTGGAGGGACACCTGCAAAGAAGTCTTGTTCAGCCCTGACAGTCCCAGAAGGCAATATGCATGTTGCTAGGGGGAACTTTTTGCATAGTCTATTGAAAAGGATCTAAACCAGTTTCTCTGAAGGAAGTTGCAAAGAAAGATGTTTGCACAGCTGAGGACAGACAGGCAAGCACTGGGGAGACCCTCCAGCCTGCTAAATTTTACATCTCTGGTCCACAGCACTAATGGATAGTAGTGCTTCAAGACAGCTGGAGGATCTTTTGTAAGATAGAGAAAATAACTCTCCTTCCTTTTGCCCCAAATTTCATTCATTAAAACAATAAAGATTTTGGTTTTGTGATATTTTTCTACTGAAACTTTCAAAGTCTGTGCTTTCAAAAAGCAGGTAGAGGAAGTAGATTTCCCTCACCCCACCTGGAATAGATACCCAGCAGAATAACCCAGGGGTTATTTCATCCAAAATCCACAACAGCTTAAGCTGGCATGAGAAAGTGAATACGAAGTACTACATCAGAAGTGGTTTAGTAAACTTATCTAAGGGCAGTCCTAAGATAATTTAAGTGAAATACAGGCAGCTCTAAGTTCCACTTACAGCACAGTAGGTTTTCCATCTAAATTCTGATAAAAAGTTCATTAAAAGGAATAAAATATTTCTTTCCCACATTTGTGTGGAGCTGATTAGATCTCCAAAGCATGAATACACATAAAACCCACTGCACTACGTGTATTCACGTGTATCAAAACCAACAGTATGCAAACATGAGCAAAATATCTTTAAAATCTCATACTTAGTATGACCTCACTGTTCAGTATTACCAGACAGAATTATATCAACAATAATAAATGCAGCTGTTGACAGTATATTCTTAACTACTTTTGATGCTCTGAAGGACACCTAAAAGCCCAGGTGATTCTAGAGTCAGTTTATAAATCCCACGAAAATACTTGCTGAAAAGTTAATTTTGAAGAAACAGCAGCTAGGATTCTGACATTCAGCCTTAAGCCATTATCTTAAATCTTATTTTCAGTGTCCACATTTCTGTTTCTTGGATTAAATTAGAATGCGGGGAAACTAACCAGAAACACAGAATTTAATGAACTGCTGCTTCTTTTGGGTGATCCTTACAGCCTTACCCTCAGCAGTCAACCCATATTCAATGACTCTCTCTGGACTTTGAGGTGAAGAAGAGAGAAAGCGTATTTGCCCTCAGACTAAAGTATAATTCGGTTTTAAACCCCCTAAGTACACACCAGAAGCACTGGTAGGTCAGACAGCTGGAGAAGGAGAATGGGCTGAGACCAGAGGAGTGAGCAGAGGACAAGAAATCCAAGCTGAAAATGGACACAATAAAACACACGCTGCGAAGCAGAGCTGCTGTGGTGGATGTGAGGACACAGCAGGAACACAAGCCAAAGTTCTGCAATAGTGTTCTGCTCCGCACTGACCTGGTTTAAAGATACAGATAGCAAATAGACAGTAAAGCCTTAATAGTAGAAACCACTGCACACACGGACAGTTACTTGAATGAGCAAAGAACTTGAGCAAGATCAGGGGCTCAGTTGATACTAAGTTGGACACCTCTAGATTGCATATTAGTGTATTAAGAAAATACTCTAGAACAGTTCTGGTTAAGCTCAAAAGTAAAATTTAAACCAAGAAAAGCAGTCTGGAGGAAGGACAACACTCTACTGACATATCTCATAAGCCTATTCAAAATACCTGCTTACTGTTCCCTTTAAAATATTTCTGTTTAAAGTCAATCAGGAGAACTAAATAAACTTACTTCAACATAAGTCAGTAGCACTTGTATTGCAGGAAAGGGTCTGACTTGTTACCCATTAGGTGCCAGCCAGATGTTCTCCCTGCCTGTCAAATCCCCTGCACTACCAGTACTTCGGTCACAGCAGAACCTCAAGGTTCTTCCTGAGGTCACCGTCCTTTTAGCACAGGCACACACAGCCTATCACTGCCCCAATGAGCTTATAACCTAAGCAGACCAGACAGGCAAAGATGCAGTTATAGAAAAGGAGCTGTATGGAGGCAGTTTGCGCAAAAGCCAATATCCATATGTCAGAGGGTGAAACCGAACTGGTTTCTCCTATCTTCTTTTCTTTCAGTCATCTCCACTGACATAACTTCATCTTAGTCATCTTAGTTGAGCCCGGCCGGCAAACGTGTTGACAGTGCAGAAGTCAGAGTGAACACAGTTCTGTTTTTCATGACTATCTAGAGATTTTGCAACAATGCAGATCATCCTACACTAATAAAAATGCACTTGCTGTTCATGGTTCAACACATAGACCATGCTTCTGCAGTTTTAAAAGCAAGAATGGCTGCTGAGAATTCAGCTCATTATTAATGGAGTAATATATGTAAACATTATCATTGCTATGTACCAGCTTTGATTTTCACCCCTTACTTTACTGTCCAAAACAACTAAGCACATTACTAGTTCTTTAGAGTTGCAGTCCAGCAAAATACTAAGGAAAACCTGAGAAATGAGAGTTGCAGCCACCACAGAAATCTTCGTGCTCTTCACCTCTTGCCAGCCCCTGTTCAGCACTGCCTCGGTAAGTCTTGCCTAAAACAAATTCCTGAAGCTCTGAATACCATGAGAGGTACAAAATACTTTAACATGATTTCAAAACGATTTCTGCAAATCTTTTGAAATACAGAAAATCTTCTCAATGTAGAGAGGGCATGAGACGATGGTGACAGCATTAGAGATTTTATGGGTTTTTATGAAATTGTGACAGGGTGCTAAGCAGAACATTTGTTCTCCTTTATTTCCCGAGTCTTCTGACACTGACTGCTTGCCAAATATTCAATCCTGAGCCAGCAAAATAGCTAGCTTCAATATTAAGTCTGAAATTGGATTCCTCAATCTTATTTTACTTAAGGGGAAACTAATTAGGACACATGACCAGTCAACGAAGGGACAAGGGCAGCTGTAAAATTAATCTGAAAATCAAGGAAGGTGCAGATCCATATCAGCTCTGTAATATAAGCATGTCCTCAAAGAGAAGTACTCTGAACAACTGTCATTATCCTGTGAAAATTCTCTAGGATTAAAAACCCACTTTTTGTTTTGTACAACATTGATACAGTCAGCTGTTTATTAAGTGTGTGATTTACAAAGCACCCAAAATCAATGTATCATGGAAGTTACAAGAATTAAACATGACAGAGATGTACAAGCAAATGGTTATATTATACACAAGGACACTGACTTGCTGCCAGTGAGTCACACAAACATAGAAAAACTTAATAACTGAGGCAAAAAAAAAAAAGAAAAAGAAAAAAAAGGCAGAAAGCAAGCCGAGGAAGAGACAGTTCTCTAAACAAGCCTTGTTGATCCTTTCACTGAGGAGTGGCTGGCAGAATTTTATTCTGAACTGAATGCTCAAGAGATAACATAAAACCCTCAAACCTCTCAGGTCTGGTATTATCTTTGGTTTTGTTCCATCTCTTACAGAATATCCTTGCAGATATTTTTTTCCCCTCTACGGGTGGTACTTTCTATAACAACTCTTTCTACTTACTTGAATGACCAGACACATGAAATCTATTTTTGCACTAAAGAAATGAAGTCTTCTGAGCATTTTTTCTCTTGTAAAATGCATTTCCTAATGAAGAATTTTCATTGTTTATTA